>VXBX01009439.1:2153339-2172835 GCA_013400415.1 Scytalopus superciliaris
TTTTAAGCCTTGATCATTTTCACTTTGTTTTTGTCTTGATGCTTCTAGTGGCAGAACAGGGCCTCAAATATGCAGCTTTCCTAAGGACTAAAGAACATGAAATCACAGCCAGATTGGCCAGAAAGGATCTCTGGAGGCCTCTAGGCCAATCCCCTGCTCAAAGCAAGGCCAATGCTGATGTTACACCAGGTTGCTCAGGACTTTGTCCTGCTCAGTTGTGAAAATCTCCAGAGATGGAGATTCATGAGCCTCTCCAGGCCACTGTTGCATGTTCAACTCCATCCCCTCATGCCTGGGTAGTTAATACCTCCTTCCATCTTCCCAACCCTCCCTTTTGGTGTTTGAGTTCAGATAAGCACTGTCTGGATCAGCCAAGCTGTTCCTCTGCCATGCCTGCTTGAATTCCAGCTCCCCAGACAAGACAATTTTTGTGCTATGAGCATATTCTCTTTGATTATCCAAGTAGCCTCCTAGTCTCCACTGCTCCCATGGCATTTTCGTGAGAGGTCCTGACAGACCAATTTCCTGAACAAGACAAATTCTGTTCTTCTGAAGCCCAGAATTCTTTGTCTTCCTGACTTCTCTTGGGGTCTTAATTCCCAGGTCCTGGGGTCACTAAGGCCAAGGCTGTCCTTGACCTGTACATTGCCTACTAGCTCCTTCTTTGCTTCTGAATAACAAATCCAGCATTTGGATCAAAACAGAATGTTCTTGATGTCCCACAAAAATTGGCTGGACTGCTTTTAGCCTACTGTGTCCAGACGTCAGAGCAATTTTATATTCCAAAACAACCTGTGCTTACAATTGCCAACTTCCTTCTAGTTATTTAAGGTTTCATCTGCTTCCTCTTCCTGATCAGGCAATTTAAAGCAGGTGCTTCTGCAATGTCCCCCATGCTGGTCTCCCCATGGATTCTGGCCCCTCAGGTTTCAGTCGGCTTGGTGCTTAATCCAAGTGGAGGAAAACTCCAGGCAGAGAAATTCTGTTACGTAGAACAAAAGTTCTGCTCATTTCCCTGTCTCCTTTTCCAAAAAATCTTGAATCCTTCCATCACAACACTCATCATGTGCTGTGCCACTCTGTCTCCATGATCCCAGAGAGGTCACAGCCCTGTAATTGTCCTGATAATGTCAATTTCCTCTGGCTTCTTTCCCAGGCTGTGTGTTGACCCACGGTGTTCACACTCCCTTCCCAGGGCAAAACAGCAAGCCTCCAGCAACCTGTTGTCCCTGGCCAACTGTGCCCACCCCAGCCTTCCCCCACACATCTCCTGGGGGTTGTCTCCAGCCCCGCAGGCTCCTCAGTTGTGGAATCTCCTTTATTTTAACCTAGAGCTTGAAGCACCAGTCATCTATAAATGAACTATTCCCTGTTAGCATGGTAGGTTGTGGGAATAACCAACAAGAGAGCACTCTCCACATTCCTTGCAAACCCACAAAATTTAAGGCGTTATTTTGTTCATAGACTCAACTGTGATAAGCCAGTATCATTATTGGGAAAAAAAAAAATTGGTCTGGCTTTTTGTCTTTGATTACTACAGGAAGATTTTCCTGTTTTATTTTCAATAGGAATCAACATAAGCATTCTCATTTGAGGTGCAGCAGTGTTAAACCACTGCCCATCTGCTGCAGAACAGGCAATCAGCACCGGAGACTCAAATGTTATCATTTGATTCACTGATCTGGAATTTCAAATGGTTCTGCATTCCACTGCAACTTAGCAAGTCTGACATTTGATGCAGAACTAATAATTTAAATAGAATAGGAAGAATTTCTTATATTCTTTATAGATTCAGTTTTTTTGCTGTAACCTTGAACAGGGCTGCCCAACATCGTGATGTCTGTTTCTTCCCTAAGCTGCTACTTACGTGGCCAGTGAACAGCTGCAGAGCAGGATCATGACACAGGCAGGGCAGGATGATAAATCATTGTGCTTAACTGACTGCTTGCAATCCAAAGCAGGATGTATTTTTTTAAAAAAGTGAAATGCTGACTAAAACTGAATACTTAATGTCTTATTAAATATAAAAACAGTTGAATAAAATAGGCTCATGGACCTGCTTTAAGAGTTTGAAGTCAGTTCAGCTTCTTGATTACTCAAGTAAGATAGAAGGCAGTGCACATTATTGATGATTTTACAGCAGCTTTTGGATCAGCATCCAAAGAGTAGTAAAGATACACAATTTCTATCCTGTGATGGATTTCTCAACTCTTTTTCGTGTACATAATAGTTCCCCAAGTCTGAGAACTCCGTTTAGCAAGAAAATCTTGAAACAGTTACTATTTTAAGGTAAATTCAAATTTTGTTTTTGTCTTTTAGAGTTTATTTACTTTGAAAAGCTTGATTGATTTGCATTATATTAACAGAAACATCTTTAAAATTAAAACTCTGTATTGGTGGGGGGGAGTGGTATTTATTTCAGTCAGAGTTTTGAGACTTTATGTACTCATACTGCTTCCTTTTATGACCAAATTACACAGACGGCAACATGATTTACAAATTAAGAATCAGTAATACTGTTTTAAAATGCCACTAAGGGAATATGGAATGAATGCAATAAACCTCTTTTAAGCTGTTTTAAGAACTATTAGTCATACTGAAATACGACTTTCATTAAAATGTAAAAGGAGAAATGTTATGCCTGTGAATAACTCACGTTAAAGCAATTATGCTCTAGGTAAAACTCGGGATTAATGGTGTGGATTGGACATCAGAGTAGCCCCAGCAATGTGCAGGTGTGAGAGAGCCAAGATTCTGTGCGTGTGTGAGCAGTGCAAATCTGTATGCCTTGGATAAGCACTCTTATGTACTTCTGACAAGTTGTAAGTACGAAAGCTCTGTGCTTTACTATCTATCCCTGTGTGTAACTCTGTATGGTGAGTAGGTGTGTGTACCGGGGAAGCTGCTCCACCTCCGACCATCCGGCAAGTCCTGCATTCAGGCACTTTTAAATTTGCTTAACTTCTTTTTCCTGCAAAATTTAAAAGCGCTGCTGTCACAACCACTCCATCCCTGCTACGGGAATCAGGCCCTGACAGGGTGACTCGGCTTTGGGGGAGCAAACCGAGGCCTTGTCGCGGGCGGACAGAGCATCGTCCCACGGTGCCTGATGTGGGGATGCGGTTCGAGGCAGCACAGAGTCATTCCAGGGCCAGCACTGCCAGCCCGGAGCCCCAGCGTGTCTCGGCCCGGACACCGGCGGGGATCGATGTGGGGAGGCCCCGAACCGCTCCCTGCCGGGGCTCCCGATCCCCGACGGGGCTCCCGGACCCTACCGGGGCTCCCGATCCCTGCCGGGGCTCCCGATCCTCGACGGGGCTCCCGGACCCTGCGGGGGCTCCCGCTCCCCGCCGGGGNTGGCGGTGACGGTGCTGGACGCGGCTCACTGGAGCACATGGGCGGTGTGTGCGGTGCTGAAGCTGCCGCAGCTGGCGGCGGTGCTGGCGGCCGGCTCGGCGCGGGGGCTCAGCGTGGGCAGCCTGCTGCTGGAGCTGGCCGGGTAAGGGGGCTCGGCTCGGCTCGGGGGGCGGGGGCAGGCGCTGCTGGGGCGGCCAGCACAGAGCGCGGTCCCGCTGTCACGGCATCCCTCCCTCGGAGCCTCCCGAGAAGGAATTTCCTGCTGGGAAGCGACTCGGCGCTGTCACTTAAAGGGAAATGGCGCTCTTACCCCGGCCCGGAGGCCGCGGCGGGCCGGGGTGCGGGTCGGGGTTGCGGGTTGTGCCCGTCAGGGCAGGGCCCTCCTCGCAGGCATTCTCCCAGAAAATCACAAGCCGTGCCCAATTCCAAAGGCCCGTCAGCCTGTAGGAAGCGTACATGGTCTAGGCTTGTTAAATCTTGCTTAAAGGGGATTGTACGGAATGAAAAATGAACAAACCCCGTGCACGCACGTTCAGGTGCGGGTATGACAAGTGAGAGGGGACAGCCCGGGGAGCCTCTCGCTGGCAGAGCCGCGGGGTGCGGGAGGGCAGAACATCCCTGCGCCAAGCTAAAACAGGGCTTTTTACTCGGAACTCGCCCGTGCCTTGTTTTCGGGCAGGGGCAGCGCTGCAGCACCTTAAAACAATTCGCGTGGGCTTGGTGTGCATTTAAAAGGCTTTGTACGTAATCCTTCAGGATGAGCACGGAGAGAAAGCCCTAAATGTCTTCTCGGCACCTGTGGGAGAACCAGGTGCCCACACCGCTGGTCTTTTTTGAAACGTTTATTGTCTGATTATTTAGGAGACTATTTATCCTGCCACTTGTAAAGGCTCGGAGTGCAGCTGCAGGGAGCTGCTGGCACAAGCTGGGACAGTTCTGCGGGGTCACCACGCAGTGACAGACAGAGGAGTGACACAGAAGCTTGTTGCTGATGGCAAGGAGTCTAATTTGACTCTATAACAAGTAGCACTTGCAGGAAGTTCAGATATTTAAATTCTGAATACTGTAAAAATCAGTTTCTTATAAGGCAGGCTGTTCTTTGTTGGGAACCATACATTTTTCCATACATAAAATTGCCCTCAGAGTCTTTTCTGTTTCCTGTGCAGCTGTGGATTTTCTGTCTAACCCCATGGACTTGCAGGAGAGTTGAAAGTAGAGAAGGCATTATAAAAGTTTAGTTCCTTTCAGATACTCCGTTGTGGAATGGCAGGAAGGAGAATTGCCATTGTTTGGTGCACTTAGGAACAGACTCTCAATCTGACCAGCAGAGCTACACTGGGCAATCTCATAACAGTATAGTCTAGACAGCTTGGAAGATGTTTTCTACACCTGTAAAACTTCCTTAATGTACAGATTGAACTACAGACATAAATAAAGAGAATGGAGTTATCCCAGAGGTGCCAAGGCTCTTGCAAAGAGAAGGTATTTCCTAAGTCTGGAAGCCTTGCTTTCTTTCTTACCAGTTGCAATTCATAAAATTCTGCCTTACAAACTGTGTCACAAGGACCTTGATGAGAAATGTGGGCATCTCTCTACATCTTACTCTATTTGAGGGTAACAGAAACAGACTACAGAATGATCATGCTTGCAGTTTGTGCCTGTATTTGTTTGATCAGTTTGACAGCAGGGACTGCTCCTATCTGGCACCTTTTGGCACCACCAAAATAGTAAAAAAGTTGTGACGGCGCTCTCATGTCCCTTTGTGCAGTCACCTTGTTTTGTGTCTCTCTATTCAGCTTCCTTGTGTTTCTGAGGTACCAGGTCTATTATGGTTACCCCCTGCAGACATACCTGGAATATCCCATCATCATTGCACAAGGTAATTTTTTAAAGCCATGTTTTGAAAATAAAACAGGGCTCATTCAGCACCCACAGGCTCTGCATGTAGGTACAGTACTGCACTGTGATGCTGGAGTTGGGGGGAAGACGGAGTGAACATCTCAAGTAAAATTGAATTCTTATACATTTTGTTAAAATAGATGGTCAGGTAGAGGAGAGACCTAATTATTACACAGAGTTGTGGTGTAAGCACGTTCTTCATCCAGTACCTCCATGTAGGAGAGAAACATTGTAAACTCTCCAGACTCCAAGAAAAGTTTCATTTTGGAGCTTGCAGTGTGTTGGACATCAAGCACATTTGAGAGACAGAGCCTGTAAAACAGGAGTTTCCACAGATGTGGTGACCAGTGGAACTGTCCAGGTTTGTGTTTGTCCCTTCCATGACAAGCCATCTTTCCTTTATTTCAGATGTCCTTCTCCTTTTGTGCATTCTGTATTTCAATGGAAAAACGAGTCGAGGTTTGTTCTTTGCAGTCGTGTATCCTTTGATATCTGGGAGTTTTGGTTTGTGTGGTGTGATCGGTGGTTCTTTGCAAGGAAGCTGTGTCATCATTTGTTTTATACTACTATTGTAAATCATCTTCAGCCACCCCTCAACATGCACTCCACATTCACGTGCTGATTTCTGGGATCACAGTAAAATCTCCACAGGAAGTAAGTTTCATATGTAGCTCTCCTTTAGAAGGCTCCCAGCTGATAAAGAGTAAACCCAACTCTTAATTTACATCTTTGCTAGAGATGCAGAATAGAAATGACAAATCTTTTTTCTTTGATTCCCACCCACACAGATTATACTTGCTATGATGAAGACAGCAGTGTTTGGCTTTTTTTAAACAGGACTTGGGTTTAAATCTCAAGTCTTGTGCTTTGGAGCAGGTTTTGAGAAACTCCAGGCACTGTTCAACTGAAGACAGTGTGAAAAATAGGAACACTTAGTGTTTAACTAGTGCCTAATATGTTTTATCTGGATTGTATAGCCTGTTACAAAGTTTCAATAAGATTATTTCCAGATGTGTAAAAAAAATCTAACTCCTCAGGCAGTTTTGAGAACTTTGTATCCTAGAATTTTCAGTGCTGTGAAACTTAACGTAATATAAGATTTTGGGGGGGCTGGTACCTGCTAACACTGCGCAAGTGGATAATTGACCTGGCCATGGTAAGTGCTGTGTGATTATTTAAAAGTAGGTCTTCATATGAAATTACTGTTTTTCTGGAAATCTTTATCAGTAGAATTTTTTCCGTATATTTGTCCTTGGAATAAGGACAACTTTAGCTTTCAGAACAACCAACCAGTTTTCAAATACAGCTGGTTCTCTCTTCTGTGAATAGCTGGAAGATGGCACTGGCAATAGAGACTCTATGGTGAAAAAAAAAATATTTCTGAGGTAATGTTGTTAATTGGTGGTGCCTTAATTTAAACTATCAGATGCTTAAGATGTTGAAATTCTATTGCTGCTTTAGTCCTAATGTCATAATCCCAACCATTAAACCTTTAACATGAGAAAGAAAATAGAGTGTCAGTCAAAGCATTTGAAACCAGGAACGTCAAATATTTTTTACGCCTTTAGTCCTACAGTTTTGCAAGAAAAATATCATCTGATAACGCCTGCATAGGCTAAAGATTGTCTTTTCTCTGTTTACCAGAATAGAGAAAGTAAAAATGTAATTGAGATGAACTGGGCTTGCTAATGCAAAAGATTATACAAATAGGGATAAAAACTTCTAAGCCCGACTCCAATCCTTAAGTGCAAGGGAAATCTGGGCATGGCACAAAGACCTGTGTGGAGGGGCTCTCTACCTGCTGCATTTGCAAAATCCTCTTTAAAAGTGTGACAGAGTGAATAGTGCATTCCTGTTATTATTTTCTCCCTCCAATTGGACTAATTTTCCACACATTCTTGTCAGTTTTCTCATTCCTTTATAGTTTGGTTTGCCAGACAAAATGGTAACAGATGGTCTGAATCAACCTTGCTGTTTAGACTAGATCAGTCCCATTTTAGCTAACTTTCATAAACAGTTTTATGGAGCAGGCTGAGAAGCCTTTTTGCTTCTTTGCTTTCTATCAAGCATTTGCCAACAACAGTAGCACTTGTTGTGCTCTTTGAGCCACTTGCTGGGCATTACCTCAGAAATCAGGCCCTTGTTTCTGGCAACTTCCAGTTTTTGCTTCACTGTTTCTTAGTAAGAACCAAAGCACTTGGGTGGCCAAATACCGGAAAAGTGTTGATTTCTTTTTTAAATTCTAAATGAAAAAGTTAGTTCTGTTCAGACAATACAGTGGCAGAGGCAGAGGTTCTTTCTCTCTTTTTACCTGCTTTTCAGAACCTGTGCACGTTCATCAGCGCAGCCAGTAAGCTGGTTCAGCTGCAGTGCCTCTGGCAGACCAAAGATTCTGGACAAGTGAGCGCCTTGACCTGGGGCATGTCTGCATACACCTGTGCAAGTAAGCCACGGGCAACTTGGTGTGAAGTACTGAGTGCTCCTAATGCCTCTTTCCATAGGTATTTACTCAACCATAGCAGGTAAAGATCTTGCCTTGGTTTCCCTTAGTGCCAACTCCTGAGACTCAGATATCAGTCTCTTGAAATCAAGTTTTATTGTTGACAATAATGACAAAAACCAAGGACTTAAGCCCCACGTGAATATGGCCAAGGCAACCTGAGTTGACATAACTGAAAGATTGTCTTTATGAAGAAAAACTTTCCATGTTCTCGGACTTAATAAAATTACTAGTGATCCGGCATGAAAAGGTGCTGACATTTGAGTTACAGTCATACAATGCTAATTTTGAAAAGTTAGCTACAAGTAAATAGAGACTTGGTGCTAAATACCTTTAGGGCTGCATGTAATTACATTACTCAACAGAGAATTTAAGAACAGTGATTTGTGGAGTTCCTGTGGTGATTCCCCGGGGGTCTGCATGGACAGCTCTACAGCTCTTTGTCAGAAGTGCCTTTCTCATCTTCACTAAACTTGTTTAAAATATTCACACTGTAAAACAGTGATGATGGATCTATTTCTACGTGAAAGTCAGTAATTAGAAGTTTTGGTATGTTTACTTAACAATGGCAATAAACTTTGTAAGTGCTTTTAGTCTGCTGCAAATGTGAGCCAATTAACGTTTAGATCTGTTGTGGGAAGGAAGACTGAATTCCTTGTATTTGTAGAAGGCTGAAGGCACACAGCTGAACATTCACAATGGTTAAGTCGTGCCAACTTGGTTGTGTCATTGTCAACTACTGAAGGAGGGGCTGAACAGAAAGAAAAACAGTATCCTCTGGCCACATCCAATCTAGTGTGGTAGATACAAATGTAAACATTCTAATTATCGGTGTGATTGTCTCATTAAAAAAGATCCTTAATACATTGTCACTCACCTTTGAGAGCTTCATCTCTAAAGCTAAATCAGTGAAGAGTGGATGCACTACAAGTGGGAATGTCTGTACAGTGTATATTTTCATGCAAGATTATCCTCTGTTGAAAAACAGGTATTTCATAATTTTTAAAAATTATAAAGGTGCCATGTGTTCCACTAATCAGAATTCATTCAATTTACAGCAAGAATATTTACAACTGTAGTGACTACAAATGATCTCGCAGGTGAGTAAAGTATGAAACTTTCCAAGGGAACAGCTGCCATGGTCGTTTCTGTAAAACAGCTAAAAGGCCTCAGACAAACAAACCGTGTCCGTGGTGGGTTAGCGTGGTGAGGGAAGGAGTTAGGAGTTACTGCCAAAAAAAGTAGCACAGGATTACAAATCAGGAAAATACGTCAGGAAAACAAAACAAAACAAAACACTGGGCACTCATCACATGGTGCAACTGGTCCAAAAGATATTTTTTTTCCAAAAGGCAAAAGCACTACAAAATTAATTCCGAAAACAGCAGAATAAAGCATTAAAAATCTTTACTATTTTAATAAAAAAATAGTAAAATGCAGCTTGAAAAATCTATAGTAGTTTTAAATAATAAGTGTTTCCTTATTGAGGGCCTTGTGAATTAAAAAATTCTTCTAGAAAACTAAAGTTCAGTTTAGTGTATGAATAGTCTCAGGCACAACATTCAGAATATTTATGGCAGGCTGAACATGAAATGGTAGGCTGGTAAGAAACTCACAAAAGCTGGCTTAAAATATATAATTTGCAGCTGATTTCATTATACAGCAAATTTATTTAACAGCTTTTTACCATCCTGAGAAAACTGCGAGAGCTAGGGAATGCAACAGATTTTTTCAACAAATGGTTCAAAATCAAGACTTGGTGGATGCAAGAACAGTAACAAAACCCCTGTGTACTTCAGCTGGTGGTTCCTTGTTCTTGTTGAAAACTGCTGTTTCACCAGAAGCATCATTTGAATGGATTTTATACTTTTTAAGCAGCCCTCTGCAGCACAGTAAGGCTGTACCTCTACAGGCATCTCAAGCGGCTCTTTCAGTGGAAAAGGAAGTCCCATTTCAATCCCCCATTTCCACTCCCACGCTTTCTGCTTTCTCTCTGCCAGAGTAAGGAGTTTGTGGGGCCATGCTGTTAACTGGGTCACCACAAATTTGGCATAATGCACATGCAGAAATTTAGTCAGGGCCAGGTACTGAGCCCACTTCACCCACAGCTACACACACTGAGGGCAAGTGAGAGAGGTGCATGGTGGGGAGGGAGGAAGCACCAGGACAGTAAAGCTGGCTCTGGGATAAGGTGCTGTGTAAAACCCAGCACCATCCACTTTGGAGCATGGAAGAGACAGAAGCAAACACTGGTGCTGTGCTGCTGCAATGGAAAGTGTTTCCAGCTCACTTACAACACTGAACACATCCACATGTACGGATCTGTCAAATACCACAGACTTCTGAAGCAAAGTTTTGTGTACGCTCCTGTGAATATTCCAATTACTAAATGGACATTAGACATACCTAAACTTCAAATTGTGGTCTCACGGGTAGAGGTACTATGCCTATTATGCTTTTTAAAAAAGCTGAGTTAATCAAGGTACTGCGAAACTCATTTTTTGTCAGTTGCCAGATTTTCTGTTATTAAAATATGACAGATACAAGTACCTCCTGTCTCCCAAAATCTAAATGTAACAGATGGCAGCAGAGACTAATCCCTTTTTTATAAACAACACATGCAACTATAAAGGACATGTGAGCTATGACTCTTGAGTTTAGCTTATGGTGTAAATCTAAATTTATATGAGGCTACTCATACTATTCTCTTGGTTTTGTTACAAAAGAATTAAAGGTACTGCATTGTAGTATTTTCAAATATCACTAAAAGTGATCAAGTGCTAAATGCTCTTTTCTGTTGTATTTACACTCAGAATTTCTGGGTTCCTGAACATACTAATTGAAGCTAATTGGCTGAAAAGAGTTGCAGAATATGAACCAGCCTGTCTGTACTCCAGTGAAGGTTTACAAAACAACGTGTCCTCTGAAAATAACAGCAGTTGGGGGTTTTTTGATTATTGCTTACAATATTTCTTTTCCCTTTTAGTTCTCATCCGTTTCATAACCATGCTCATTCTCAATCTTTGGGTCACAGCCACAATCCTGTACTACAGGAAGACTAAAAAGACTGCTTAGAAGACACTCATCGGCACATGTATCATTACCATGAAAAAACTCAAATGATACAATTAAGCTTAAAGAACAGAAGAAAGGTTAAGGAAGCTCCTTCTCTCTCTTAAGCCTGATATTTACCCTTTGGCATATTTACAGTATGTACAGTACTTACAGTATAGTACATTCATGCTTACTTTCTCGTAGAAATAATTCTGATAAGATACTTAATTTAAGCAGCATATTTTTATTGGTCATTTCAGACAAGTTTCACTGATACCACATTTTCTCTGGATTTTTTTACTACAAGATATTTTGTAATTAGGTGTTTATATATTCTTGTATCACCTCAGTACTTTCTGGTTACATATAAACAATTGTCTTCAATTATACATAATCAGTTTTGCACCAACATACCGACTTGTCTTTCTGCTGCAAGATTGAAAAACCACAACAGATGTTTGTCTTCTTGCAAGCAACTCAGTTCGACATTAACTATCTGTATTTTAGGATGAAGAAAATCTGAGTCAAGGCCCAATCCAAAATAAGGTTCTAAATATCTTTTACTAAGTCACAAATCCAGTTGGGATTGTAGCACTTACATGCAACACTTAAATAGTACAATTTATACAGCTGATACAGGATACCCTTGGTCACTTCATTCAGTATACCCAGTTTTTAATGGATAAGAGCAAAAACTCAACTATGAATTATTCTTTTTCAATTTGAGCTCTCATTCACTGAACATACTGTTTTGGGAACATCAGAGACTAGAATGTATGGGAATTAATGAAACTGTGACCAACAGTTTAAAATGGTGTTCAAGCAGAAGTTCCTGAACTGATAACCAGAATCTCCAAACACAATCCATACTGGCAGTGACCTGGCTACGTGTGCACCTTGATGGATCTCAGCAGACTCATCTTCCATGGCTGTCAGTTTTTGGTGATACTGCTCTGTTGTTCAATAGTTTTTGGCCTGTCTGTGCTAAGTGTATTGAGGAACACAGGTGTCACTTAAATTTTACTTCAGAGATTCTAATCAATTTGCAGTACTTACAGTAATAAGGCAGAAAAGGGTATTCTTGAGAACTATTAGCAGGGGATTTTACATTTGGACATACTGCCTTCACAACCAAGTCACATTGGTAATCACATAGCTCACCTTCATTTCTCATTACATTCCTAAAAATTAAAAGGTGTGCCATTTCAAAAGAGTTCTGACAATATTCTGTTGATTGGCATGTAAAAACCAAGGCACCCTTGGTCCTGACACTCTTGAAAACTATGGGAAAACTGCATTGACTACATTTGAGGCTGGTTTGCTTTGCAACATGCTAAATTGTGGGACTCCTGTGGAGGAGCAGGATCTGCAAAAGCAGATGTTTCTGCCAGTGAACACTCGGCAGTCAGATTGGGGCTTTCACTGTCAGAAAACAGCTGCTTCATACACTCCTCCAGAGTGGGAAGGGGTGGAGGAGGCGTGTCTGTGGACACAGATTTCCTGCATCTCACATTACTGAGGGCAAGTCAGAGATGAGCATTTTTTACTGCTCCAAGAAAATATAAATTTTTCTATGTTGGTTGAGAGATTAACTGTAAACATTCTGTTACTGATTTTACTAAAGCTGTGTAAAGTATCTGAGGTGATCTAAATGGTGGCAGGTGCCATGTGGTACATTTTCCAGGTGATACTAATAAATGCTACTCTTCAAGATTGATAATGTCATTCTTGCAGTTAATTTTCATAGCATTTGATTTTTTTACTGTTTCCATATATGGAGAGAAAATGAAATATTCATTACAGGTCATAAATGGGCAACTTTCACCTTAATTATGTGAAGCATCAGACTGAATATTAACCTGTCCAATGCTAAAGAGCTCCAGCATCTTAAAATAAAAAATAACACACTTTTTTTTTAATTAAAGCCCCTTCTTGATAGAGAAAGATTTGTGTGGAGTTCAAACCCTCTCTGCTATTGACATCTTTTATACTCCTGAGTGATGCTGTAGCAAAATGAAGCTGCTCCATTTTTGGTTCAAGAATCAGCACCTCAATTTGGGTTTTTTTACCATAAAATGCTGAAAATGCATTTAAGAAAAATTCTTCATAGGTTAAGTAATATATTTTGAATAAATTACCTTAGAAGCCTGTGTGAAAAAAGACTGAGGAAAAGAAACAAAGCTGGGTAATTCATGAGCTAAGGTAAAGTAATTTTGTGGACTTGGAAAGCTGGAACATGAGTTCTCATTCGAGCTGCAAGAGGTACCGAACAAATCAGAAAGTGGCAGTAGTTTTACACACCTTTTTTTTTCCTCTCAGAGGGTGATTTGCTTCACTTTCATAGGCAAATGTACGTTCAAGTTCGGGGCAAGCCCTGAAGAAGCACAGACCCTGTGTTTTCCAGTATGTAAAGCATAAGCTTCTCAGGGGATGGATTAAAGGCAGCAGCTTTAGACAAGATACACAGGGAGGATAAATCTCGTTAAACTTGTCATTCATCAGTATCGGGGTGGACACAAGCAGCAGGCCAAAGGCAGGCTAGGGAAGCTTCTTGGATTTATTGCAGTGGGTGTAAGCCAGTAAGCAACTTTTATCCACAGGGCTGAAGTAATACAGGTCCATTCACAGATGCTGTGCAAGTGTGGAGTTACACACTTGGTGTCTAATTGCACCAGGTCACAACATGGTAACACAGCCTGTCCTGGCTGACAAAGGGTGGGTCCTGTCAGGGCTTTCAGAAAGTGTTTCCTTGCCTGTGAAGACAAGATCTGAATTCCAGTACAGTCCATTAACTCCAAATATCTCCAGCTGTGGATATGATGAACTATGACTGTGCATTTGGCAACACATAAGCTACAAACTCACTTTAATTGAGGGAGAAAACATTTATTATGAGGTTTACTATGCAGAGGAAGGAATGAGGACGTGATTCCAGGCAGCACGCTGCTGGTCTGAAAGTGAGGATGTGGGCAGTGGAAGATGTGCATAGTTTACTTTCTCTTAACTATCCTCAGTGAACAGGAACATAAAACACACATGCAAAACTGTCCTCTGCCCCACCCTGTGGGCCTCCCTAACACGGGACATTTTGTGCAGAGTAAAACTACGTGGATAAAGATGTGTTTCTTTGTGCTACTCTAATCCAGCAAAGGACACTATTATTTGGACTGCTCAGGAGTCCCTGTCCCTGCCTGACCCCCAAGCCTCTCGCACTGGCTTATGCTGAGTGTAGCTGCTGCCTATCCTGGCTCTGCTAATCTAATCTATTAAAACAGGAGAGAAAGGAGTGGGGTGGGGAGGCAGCAACACCCCAACTGCTGCAGCTACAATGCTGGACTTCGGTCCAGTTTGACTCTTTGGAGAAAGTAATTCACAATTAACTGAACAGTCCCAATCAGCTTACAACTTGTAGAACGGCTTCCTACACTCCTTTAAATGAGGCATCCTCCACCAAACAATCATTATCCCTTTAGGGACATATGTAAAGGTGGGGGATGTGGGGTGGGGGGAAAGGAATTAACAGCTGACAGCCCACAGGAGAAACTATCATAAATGAAAAGGTACACAGATCAACTCAAATGAGGCAGTTTCCTAGCCATGTATTTTCTCTGATGATAATTACTTCCCTCCAAATGCTCTTCAGGCTGGTTTGTTCCACTGCCTTTCAAATTCTTCGATACTTGAAATTCTTATTTATGTATGAAGTGGAACATGAAATGTTGCCTTCATCACTAATAATGGTCTAAAGGTGTTTCAGTTTGGAAGGTGAGAAAGCTGAAAAAAAAATCTTAAAATACAATGTTATTAAGTTCTTGGTTTGTACTGAATTTTAATTTGCTTGATTTTGAGCCAGAGTTCTCCAGGATACTTCATAGTTCTCGGAAATGACAGCTGTTGAGGCCAAACAGGTGTCTGGGAGCCACAATAAACATCACCCTAATAACCTGACAGCTCATCACTTGTGATGGATCCAATTGCAAGACCTTGGCAGTCTTAGGGACCTGAGTCCTGATGGACCTCAGGTGTTTCCTGCCTGATGGTAAGACAGACATACAGACATTTTCAAGTTAAAGATGTCAACTATTCCATTCTACATTGGAAGTGGTTTGGGGCAAACACCATCCCTGTCTTGAAAAAAAAAATCCAGTCTTTGGACCAGAGGCACAATAAGAGGCTTTTTAAATCATACTTTTGATTAAATTCAATTTGGCATACCCAAAGGACAATTTAAATTGTCACAATTTTGTTCATGCCCTGTTTCATTATTTCAGCTCATAACTGTCTTAAATTGTCAGTAGCCTAATCAAGTACTTCTGTGCATTATGTGGTATCACAGACTCACAGGGAAGGAACTTTAAGAGGACAGACATCTTATCTGTCCAGTATTCTGGAAACTGATGTAAAGAACAGAACCTGCACCCGCCTAAAACGTGACAAGTGAAGTTAGCTAATTTTTGAACTGAATAGTAACATGGCTCGATGCTGAAAATAAATTCTACTTACCACTTTGTTGTAACTGCAAGTCATTGGTGCATATGCCTGCTCTGAGATGTAGATTTCTGCTTTGGAATTTGGAGGCTTTGGCCAGCACTACCAAGATGCTGACCTGTCTCTTATTATATGAAAATCATAAATGGAAGAACACGCGTCCTATGCCTCAGTGTCCTGTCATGTAAATCATGACTCTAACAAAGAACAAATTGAGCTCGTGTAAAGCATATTTTAGGTACCTCATTACTGTAAAGAAATTCTTTCACCTTTGAGCAACTGAGTACATACAGATCCCACTGGTCTTACTTTCAAGAGAGTGACTTATCTTTCAAGATTTTAATTTTTTTTTCCCACAAAATGCACTGTCAGCACAACTTACAGTCCTCACGGACTCTGAGGTCAGGGATACTTTCTTTTCTCAGCTTTGTTGTTTGTTGTTTTTTTTAAAGTTTGCACGTCTGCCCACCTTCTAGTAATACAAGTCCCACTGCTGTAGCTCTGAACAGTATACAAAGCATGCAGGGGAGCCTCCCTATGCTATTTATCTAGCCCTTCCATGGCTCCAGAGGGGAGTAATGGCTACACAGATCCTACTGAATCTGTTGGCTCCCAGGACATAAGGGTTGTAATACGCTGGGCAGCATCACACAGACACGATCCTGGGATCCAGCAAATAAATGCAAGTCATGAAGCTGCAGCCAGACCCTCATCCAGCTACAAGATCTGCTTCGAGAGCCTGTTGGAAAGTGAAACACAGCTGAGGCAAGAGACACCACCAGGGCAGGCAGGTATCAAACAGGGCTCCTGGCCCCTTCAGCCTTAAACAGTTAAGGTATGTAATATCTCAGATACCTCCAAAAAATGTTTCCACCAATTCACTTGTTAATAAAAAGGAGCACATATCCAAGGCAATTCAGTGCCTGAAGTCTAAGCAGTTGGTGATCCGAAGGAAAAGAGGATTGCCAGTGGTCTTACAAGCCTGATCACTTCTTGTTGGGTGCCCATGCTTATCAAGGGGTGCAACAGCAACCTCGGCAAAAAACACCCCAAAGAGCAATGACAGATGACAAGAACTGGATGACCTACAAGGCCCACGACAATGTAAGGGTATACATACAAGCACGCTCACATCTCTGAACAAATACCGAAGGCCTAGACCTCAAAATGGGGCAACAGGATCAAAGTATCACATGTGGTTGTCTTGGGTGTGAAAGCCTTACTACGTAGCTCCTCCAACAACCAAATATGGGCTGCAGGGACATGAAAGTACTGCCCTCTCTGCCCTTTCTTTTCAGGGTGTCAACATGTCTTCCCAGATTTCTTTAAGGTACACAGGACTACATACATTTACAACTTTGAAATTCTGCTATCTTTCATTGTGACTTTAATTTTGAAAATCACTGTTATCCTGGAGCTTCTGTAAGATTACTGGAGCAAAAGCAGCTGTGGTCAAATCCAAGACTTCACCCTTGCTATATACAGCAAGTAGTAACGTGTCTTTCTTACCTTTATAAAACAATGCTTCCTTCCTACAAAGGGGCAAAGATTCCAAACCCCAATCTTCATTAGTAAGGCCTGATAACTAGCATCCTTGTGCCAATAAATTAGTTCCTCCGCATCCCCACTTGTTGGAGCTGTGGTTTTACAGTGAACTTTTCCATTCACTGCAGTAGTTTCTGGGGAGAACTAGGCTGGATGTGTTAGGACACAGTGTTTTCAGCCACATACATCTCAGTAGACTTGTCTCATTTCTCAGATGAGACTGTCTGAGTATATTCCTGTCCACTTTATAGGCAACTTCAACAAAGAACACAAATTAGTTCCAGAACCACTCCAACAACATCTTTTACAGAGATCCAAAAGAAGACTCCTTCCCACTCTCATGAGGGATACTTCAAAGCAGTAGGCAAAACGCCATGATCCTTGGGATGGTGATAAAACCCTAAATGGTTTAGAAGATCATCTTGAAAATAACAAATAATGTTTTCAATTTAAAGTGTACTATGTGCAGAGATGACAGTCAATAAAAAACTGTAATGCACTGAAAAGACACCAAGCCTGGTCAGAGTTCAAGGAGTGTTTGGATGATGCTCTTAGTCATATGGTTTAGTTTTACATAGTCCTGTGAAGAGCAGGAAGTTGGACTCCATGATCCTTATGGGTCCCTTCCAACTTGAGACAGTCTCTGATTCCATGAAAAAATAAATTAATCATTATTTTAACATCAACACGGAGAAAACTATCCAGGAATGCAGAACAGACTGAAATACTCAAGGTCACTGAAGTGGACCATGTACTGTTTATGTTCTCCTGTCTCAGAAACAGAATTAGGAGGTGGCAAGGGTTGGTATGAGCAATGCAGGTAAGAAGTTTGCTTTCATATATGTTCCCCCTTTTCACAGCAGCTTCCCAAATTCGACCTCACAAGCACAGGATGGGTAAAGGCACTTGAGACCAAAATACATAAATCCTTCTCCAAGGATAATTCTCTCAAAACTAGATGGGAAACTAATACATTGTAAGATTACAAACATAAATGCTCAAATTTCTAAGGATCACTTTACATTGCCTGAGAAACTAAAGAGAAAAAGCATATAATTTCAGTGGCAGCTTTCCTGGCCTTGGTGCCTTCAGAGAGCCACTGAATGGCTGTCAAAATGTAGGAGGTTCAGTGTCTTTAAGAGGTAGTAAGAGACCTAGACACTTGCAGTGAAATTTCAGTGACGCTTTAAATCTGGCCCCTGTCACTGACTGCTGAGACCCTTGGGCCTCTTGTGTGTTTCTAAGTCCTACACGGTACTGTGGGTCTATGTCACATTTTGGTTACAGCATCAGCCGTGCTCAGAAGCACAAGAACCACAGGTTTCCTCTAGTAAAAACACACGTGGTGCTGGATTGCTGGCAGTGCTGGGAGGGCCTGCGCTTGGGCAGGAACCACTGAAGTAGGGAATTGCAGCACACAACTAGGACAGAAGTGGAAATCTTGCAGAAAGGTCTTTCTGACACAGCAACTCTGATGGGGTCTTCCTGTCCAGCTTCTGTGTTGGTGAGCTCTTGGACTGGGAACTAAAGAGTAACTTCCCTACAAGTGTCTTAAGCTTCTGCTCCAAGTTTGACCCCTGATTTTTCCAGAAAGTTAATCTGCAGCTTGGCTATAAATCACTCAGGCCATAAAAATGTCCTGTTTGTTGGGACAACCCTGTTACAAAAAGAAAGTGTTTAAACATCAGTGACTTTCAAGACAAATATTCCTTAGTTCATCAATGTGTCCTTCTCTCAAAAATGTTAAAAGGTCACCACTGTTCAATAAGGAAACAACACAATCTCCAGGAACTGGCAATTAAGAGTTCTCTGCTTTTCACAGCAGGACAAGCAAGAACAGAAGAGCAGCTTTGCCTTTTTGTGCCCTGGGTACAAATCAAGGTTCGTGCACATCAAACCCCTGGCCCTGAGGAACCTGTGCTGAGTTAGCCTTGCTCTGAGGCAGAGGGCAGAGCACAGAACCTCCAGTGCTCCCTTTCAGCCCGTACTGCTCTACACCACCATCCAATACAGTCTGCTGTATGTATAGCTAAGAACTACTTGTACAAGTATAGAATGAAGAAACTGTGGCCAGTAAATACTATAATATAGTACATTTCCTGAAACGTCAGGCTTAGTAGAACCCCAGGGATTCACAGTAAATGGGGGCAGGTCAGGGAGAGAAAGAGCAATGGATCCAGCCCCAGCAGCGGAGGAGCTGCCAAACAGCTCCCTTGGAGTCTGCGCTCCCTCCACACACAGGCTTTGCCCTTGCCTTTCCCGTATCTGCCGCAGTAGTTGCCTCTATATTTAAATATTTCAATTAATTACCAGCTTCTCAAGTTCAGGAACTATTTTACCTTACTCAAATAGTTTATTTAAAAATATATATATATATAATATTCTCCAATTCAGAAAAGGATAGAACTTCCTGCAATGTAACATTTTTATATATATATATAAAATATTTATGCATTCAGTGAATGGAAACAGTTTTACTGTATACATTTTTAATGTTGTTCTCTATGCATATCTGCATTACCTAAAAATATACCGTACTTCTGTAAATCAAAACAAGCAGGGAAAAAACACTGTAGCTGTGCGCTGGGTTATAATACCTAATAACAATGGTATGAAAGTTTTAGTTTTGAATTTAAGAACTCACAAACAACAT
>VXBX01009439.1:2172888-2213400 GCA_013400415.1 Scytalopus superciliaris
ACTGAATACATTCTGGCTCTGTTAAACTGAACTGTAGTAGAGGTTACAAAATGTAAATATACTTATTAATTTTCAGTATTTCAGTGTTTCCAAGTCCACCTTTCATGATAGTGTTAAATAAATCATGGTCCTATCCTTGCAAACATTTCAACACTCTTTAAAAAACAAAAACAANGTGCCTCTGAGGCCCTTTCTTCCCAGCTATCAGTTCTCAAAACACACTACTGAAATATTTATCTATGCCTACAGCTATGTGCTAGAGAACCAGATTAAAACTTTAAAATACATCTACAGTATGTTTTACTTTTCTTAACGTTTGTGACAGTCCTTGGATATTGTGTTGTGAAATGTAAAAATAGTCACAGATTCTCTTCTTTCCAGAAATAAAAAAGAAACACATCTAGGAGAATATGCAAAAAACAAGGCAAAATGAAGTTTCATAGCACTTAATGAGGGTTAATATAAGTCAATAACTAGTATTGAGGTTTGTAAAAAGGGCTGGATGAGCAGTTACATGTACAAGCAAATGGTCTGGTAATTCCAATGCTCTCAGACACTGTTTCTGTAACCAACACCTCTCCACCCTTAAAACCAGTTGATATACATTCAAAATAGGCTGACATTGATATACCTACTAGGTGTAAAAATAGTGCACTATTTTTTCTGCCACAAAGCAAAATTGCATCCTAAGAGCTGGTAAACTTTCTTTTTCCTTAAATAGAAAGAATGGGCAAAAAAACTTGAAAGAAATTTAAATTAAGGCAATTAGACAGGTAAAACAGGACTGCCCATGATGACATATAGCTGAAACTAGTATATACTTCAAACCTATACTAGCTGCTGAACACTGACATGCAGCTTCTGATAGACATGTATGAATGATACAAACTTCAACAGTATGGCTTTATACAAGTGCATAGTTGCCACTGCAATAAGTAACGGTATCTGATTAATAAGCATAAAAAAATAAAGTGGAAAGATTTTTAAAACCCTCTTGCAGTATTACAGTACAATATATATACACAGTATAATGGTCACTTCTTACAGATGCAGTCTATATCACTATGGTGGATCTTCCTCCTCTTCTACTTGCAGACGTGCTGGTGGCATCTTTATGAAAGCTGGAAAGTCAGTTTCTTCCATTTTAATATTCATTCCTCTCGATCCTTTTATGAAATGTAGTGTATGTGTCTTGCCAAGAAAGCTTTTGTGGAACAGAGTTTAAAAGGTTACCTAGCATATCCTTTTACTATTTGACAACCATTCCTCAACTGATCAGTCACTCAGGAGCATACAGGAAAACCCTCAGAGATTAGTAATTTATATTGCAGCAAAAATGTAAACCTCTGATATATATAGCACAATCTCTCAGGAAAATATATATTTTTAATATATTTTGGGATATGTTTCAGTCTTGCTGTAACAGGAAGAAAATTATGACCTTGAACTGTGTGCATTCACGGAAAGCAGTTAGCTGAAAAAGAAGCAGGAAGTTTGGTCAGTAAATGCAGCAAATGTAAATCTGACAAAAACATACTTCTTCAAAGTCTTCATTTAAGACGGGCTTGCTCATCATCATACTTGGGAGAAACACCACTCCTCTACATCCAACAGCATTTGTTACTTAAGTATAGCACATCCTTACACATTACAATCCCAAATCAGTTAAACCCCCTTGCAATATGAGGGTAACAAAGTGCACAATGTAATAGTCACTTCTAAAAGATTAGTGATTTGTAAGCTTTAACACATAAAGATGCAGTATATTTAATTAATGTAATGCTTGTTACTGTGAACACTAAGCCAGTTAAATTCTACAGGAGTCTCAGTTCCTGAGCACACAGCTGAGGTGCAGCCTCAGTGTTGCTGCCATCGCCCCTTCTTTTATACAGCTGAGACACCTCATGTACTACTTAGAAGAATTCTTAGGCATTTAACATTTGGAGTTTTTTTCTGTGTAAATGTAAGAAGGCACCAATGTGTAAAATGATTAAACACTGAGATCTGTAAACAGCTAACACTACTTCCAGTCTATTCATGATTAAGCCATGGGACAAATTAGGTCACTACAACGGCAGGATCTTTTCTAAAGCAGTCAAGGAAACCACATCACAGAAGCTGTAAAGCCCGTTTGTTTACATAGTTTTTAAATGCATGGTTAGGTACCCAGAAAGCACAGCACTGCAAAGGAAAGCCAAGTCAAATTCACTTCAGAACACAGGTAGAAAAAGCAAAATGCAGAACTCCAGTGACTTCATGTCTGCTAGCCATAGACCAGTCATTTATATTAAAAGTTTAAAAATTAAAAGTATTTGTAACTGCTAAGTCTATTTCAGCTAATCACCCAACTGCTACCATCTCCCTTTTATCCTTCAAGTACTCTGCCAAGGTTAGCAGTATTAGCATTGTAGATGAGCAATTACTCTGAAAACAGCAGGGTTTTTTTTCAGGCAGGCAGACATGAATTTTGAGAAGAAAAAAAGATCTAAAATTAGAAAAATAAAAACACTGACAATTTAATAAAAATGACTCCTCTGAAAGTTTGACATCATGAACAGAATCTCATTTTTACTGTTTAAAAATATTAAAATGAGATCTTGTATTTCCTCTGCTTTGAAAAACAAAATCCAACATAGCATGCTATATTCAAAGGCAAACAAATCCATTCCTCTCTATTTAGATTTACCCCTTATACTTCTTCAGAAATCAAAAACATCGTCATCATCATCACCATCAATATCATCAACATCATCAAATGACCAATCCCAGTCCTTAAATGCCAGATCAAGTAATCTGCAACAGGAGGGTTTGATGTTTAATGAGTGTCACACTTCTATGAGACTTTCAAATTCCTTTTGTTATCATTAAACCTTTTTAACTAAAAGACTGTTTAAGGTAGGTGGGTGTCGTGGGTTTGACCTTGGCAAAATGCCAACCCCCCCAAGACTCGCACGGTCCCAGTGAAAGGAGGGAAGGAAAAAAAACCCTGAAACTGGAAAAAAACTACATACATATATTTACAGGAAAGTTACAATACATATACGTACAAATATAAGAAAAAACAACAATAACTTCATCCAGAGCTGTCCACCCCAATAACACACAGATTTCACCACCCAAAACCCACACGGAAACAAAACTAAGCACGTTTCTCTGAAAGAGCACCCAGCAAAGTAATATCAAACAAAAGTATTTACTTCCAAGAGACCAGAACTGCTGTGGGCATCTCGGCAGGGAAGCGGCCAGGCCTGTCGCTCTGGGAGCAGCAACAGGGAGTCCTCCCCACCACACCGCACGGAGAGAGGGAGGGCAAGAGAGCGAGGATACCTCCCCCACTAGATTTATACTCGACTTGACGTCAGATGATATGAAATACCTCTTTGGTTGCTTAAGTCAGGTGATACTTGCCCCTCTGAATCTATGGAGAGCCCCATGGCCCAAGAAACTGAGGCCTACTAAATTTGGCTTCAGGCCTAACTAAACTAAGGCCTTAATCTAAGTTTTGGGGGTTTATCCAACCCACCACAGTGGGTTTGTTCCTTTACCTGTCATGGAATATGATGATTCAGTTAGTGTTCATTTAAGCTAGGAATATTGTATTAATTGAAAATTCATCTTAAAATCATTCAATTCAATATAGAACACTTACCATAACATTTTTTCCCCAAAAAAATTCAGTAGGAAAGACCAACAAGTACATTTTGTAAAATTAGCTGCTTCCTGTTCTGCTGCTGTTCTGGCTGAACAGCTTTCCCTCTATCCCTTTCCAGACAACAGTGCAAAGCTAACAATGTTTCCAATAAGATGAAGTAATTTTGATTGCTGAACAGAACATTGAATAAGAAACCTTCACCTGAACGTACAAAATACAGCACGATTTTACTGTATCCCAAATACAGGGTGATTACACCATACAGCTATTCTGTAGCTCATTACTTAAAGCTAAGCAATGCCAAAAAAGAGGATATATCAACTTGTTCTCTAGGCCTTGCTGTCTGTGCTCCTTCTATGGTAACTATAGAACAAAGAAGCAAGGGAGACAAACTCAGTCAGCAAGTGAGTCATTTTACTTATTTGAGACATTTGTTTTGGGATGGGGTGAATCATTGTCTAGAAACATTCATCTCTTCCTGTTGTTATTGAAGCATCTAAGACAAGTATCTTAAGTACTACTAACTTCTCAACTGCTATAGGTACAAGAAATGAAACCCAGTCTAGTCATCTCTTCAATGAGCTCAAGGGATTTTTACTCAGGATTATATGCTGAGCATAGGAGGCAGACAGAGAAACATTACTCTAACAGAGCATCAGTGTAAACATGCTACACTGTTTAATACAGTTAATCACATTCTTTAAACAAAATCAGTTTCAGGGGAATTTGGATGTTCAAGTTTTTAAGCTTTAAACTATTTAAACCTTTAAATGTGATATAGCCCTGAAAAGGCTCAATATTTACTTGTATGAACTACAGCTAGAAAATTTAGAGAATTTATTAGGAATTAAAATATATTGATTTTTTAAAGTTTTGAATTATTCTTTTTGCATGATCCAATGGATGGCTAAGCAGAAACTATATGGTCTGTGTGAAAAACTTTGCCCTTTCTTAAACACTCATGAAGAACAAGAGACATGAAAGCCTCAGAAAAACAATCACTGTGTTAAATTCCTAGGAGGGTCAGCATTTTTAGGACCATGTGGCTTGGAAAGGACCTCAGGAAGTTTCTAGCCCAACCTCCTGCTCAAAGCAGCTATAAGGCCAGCCCAGGATACTCAGACTTGTCCTGTCAGGCCTTAAAAGCCTCCAGGGATGGAGCCTGTTCAGCCTCACCAGCCTGCCTCCCTGCACTGGCTTTTCCTTCTATCCAGCTGGAATGTCTCTTGGTTCAAGTTTCTCACCCCTTGTTTCTCACCCTCATGTCATGCAGCCCTGAAAAGCCTGGCTCTGTCTCTTGGACACCCTCCCCACACATCAGGGCAGGCTGCTGTGACAGTTCTGGAGATGTCCCTCATCCAGGCTGGATAAGCCCAGCTCCCTCAAGCATCTCCTCTGACCATCCCGGTGGCCTTGGCTTGGTCCTTTCCCACTATGTTGATGTCTGGCTCAAACACAGAGGCACTGTCTTTGTGTGCACTATGGAATGAACAGAGGGGGATGATCTCTTCCCTCAGTCCTCTGGCTGTCCTCCTCTTGGTGCAGTCCCAGAGCCTGCCTTGCTGCCAGAGCTCACTGCTTGTCCCCAGCCACTCAGTCCCCATATTTAACTGGCAAATACATCTTCGTTCTTAATAAAGTTCATAAAGGAAAATTAATTATTCCATATGGTTAAGTCCTTCCACAAAAGCCTCATAGAAGCACCAGGCAGAGAGAAATTTGCCATAGCAATTACAGTAATTTATGAGCATGTTGTTTCTAATTAAAGGTATTTAAATCCATACAAATTTCCACTGGTTTGACAGACCTGCATTAATAAGGTGATAGGTCACATGACCTCAGGGAACTACACTTTTCATCTCTTAGGCACATTTGCAAAGCTAACTTGGAAACTTGAACGGAAAAAATATAATTTACAGACAAAAATATTCATCTTCCTCCTTTTTCCACCAGTATAGAAGGGTAAATACTGTGTTATGAAAGCATTTTGTACAAAAGATCATGAAGGTTGAAAAAAGGGTGTTGGAAGGAGAGAAGTTATTTTCAGAACATCTAAGAATAGCTATTGAAAAAGAATCTGTATTTGTAATATACCTGTACGTGTTAACAGTAATAAACAGAGTAACACTACTAAATTAAACTGTAAACACTATGCAGAAGAAAAGCATTCTGCTTGTCCCCCAAGTTGTCATGACTCTGACTTGTGCTTCAATCCTATCATTGATCTTTTGGTTAGTTTTGCTGAAAGAAACTCTTTAATAATTGGTCCTTAAAAAGTGATTAAAAAACTTTTTTCCTTCATGATTATAATTTAAAAAATCTATTAATTTAAAATCCAAATTATGAGGTCTGACTCTACTTTAAATATGTAAATTAAACCACCAAAAATTAGACTGTATTAAAGTTAGGAGGGAAGTGAAATGAAGTTACTTCAAGTCCTTTCACTATGTATTTCCACCCACTAAAATACCAGTTATTTGTTTAGAATCTAACTCTTCACAGCAGAAGGATGTTTTGGGGTAACAGCAGCACCACAGCAACACATGCTTCCCTGCATTCCCCACTGTAACTCTGGTGTCTCATCCAATCCCGTTCTCACCCAGACAGCTGAGACACTGGTGCCAGCCTGGTCACAGAAACAAGGACAGCAATCCTGTCTAGCCACTGCCAAATTACCTCTCTGGAGAAAAATGTTAAGCCTTTGCTGAACTGTCCACTGCTGTTGGAATACTCTAACAAACAAAGCAAGTCAGGCCAACCTTTTCACAGGCTGCCAGAAAGTGGGGACTGATAGAAGCACATATTAGCTAGTGCTGCAGGTGATGAAAAATGCAAACTGGAAAAAAACCAGAAACTCTGTACTGTGCAATCACATAAATGCTACATGCAGAATGCTGTCATTACACAGTACAGTATAAGATTTTGCTCCTTAAAACTGATCCAGTGATGGATTTTTCTCATAAATCAGAAGAGCTTGGTAAGACTAGTCTTTTAGGAATCATGAGACGCAATCATGAGTCCTTCTAGGCTGAATAAGGAAGTGAAACCAATATCTCACCCTTTGGGTAAATTACTTGATCACACAGTGACCCTCCACCTCCCATCTTCCTGCTCTCTTTCAAAAATTCAGGTGCCTGCCACTACAGCAACAGATTCCACACTGTGGAACCCGTGTGGGCAGACACAAAGTGAGACTAATCCACACCAGCTTTTCACTGCAGATGTCCAAGAGCACCGTGTGCTCCTTTTGTACACTAGGACATGAATAGTGAAAAAACTCTTCCTAAATGGCATCAGACAGAGATATATATACACGTGTTCAGATGAAACACACATTAACATACAAATCCCAGTCAAGTGTCTAACTTTAGAGCAGGGCAGGAATTCAAACACATGCCTCAAAATGAAGCCATAAGAAATTAAATACATGTAGTATTTTTGTTATATGTAAGGTCTTTCAGACTGCTTTTTGAAGGCACCTAATCCTCTCTAAGGTTCATCAGAACCACAAGCACCTAAAGTCATTGCTCAACTTCAAATCAGGTACAGTAATGGTCACCTTGAAAATTTTTTTTTTTTTTATTTTTAGATCTTCACACCCCTTCTCACTGACTCTGCCTAGTTAAACCCCATTTTCCCTACCAGTTCATAGGAAATAGTAGCCCACAGATCAAGTTCTGTCTGTTACCAACCAGTAAGAGTCATAAGATACATTATCAATATAATATGGTTAACTACTAACAGGTAGTGCAGGGTCCTTCACACAAAGGAACAAAACATGATGGCTTTTCTTATAACTTAACTGAGGTTTATAGAAGATTACATGCTAGATCACACATCACTAGTTAACATTTGTGGCCAATTATTCTTATCAACATATATGACATTAATTGCAGTAAAACGTTTGAAGCAGTCACCTTGGTTTGTTTGGAGGAAGCTGTCGACTTGGTCGTCTGATGGACTGGTTTGGCTGTACCTTCATGGAAGTTCTGGGAGAAGATCGAGCAAAGGGGTCTGGTGCTGGAGGCTTCTTGGGTATTTTTTTCACCAGTCGGCTTACCCATTTTTGCTGTTCTTCTGTAGAATTTGCTAACAGTAGTAGATTCTTTGCCGTAGAAATATCATAGTACACTGCAATAGTAATTTTTAAAATGAGTATTGTTAATATGCTAAACATGTCCCCACATCAAAAATTGTCAGATTGGCATACTTTCACAGTCAACCCAGAGAAATCAGCAGAGAAATCAAAAGTAAAATGAACCAGATTTTGCCAAACTAAGTTTCCTGGCTGCTGGCAGTGCCTTTTTCTACTCAGTACTACGGGAGATACACACTCACATAGACAAAACCAAGGATAACACAGAGGTGTGCCTGAGACCAAGAAATTATGTAACGATGAGTCACAAGGAGTAACCCCACTGAATGTCATCCCTTCCTTCACATGCACTGACACTAAATGTTTCCCACAGCAAAGAGCACAACACACAGAGTGAGCAGCCCTACAACCACCCTGCTTTCCTGCATGAGGCCAACAACACAACAGAGACACATGACATTAACTCACAGCAGTGAGTGACCCTCATGGAGACACCGTTAGAAAGGTGTTGATGGCCATGTATTAATGAAAGAAAAACTGACCTGTTGACATTTAGCTGGTGTCACACCATTACTAGAATCTTCTGATCTATAAGAATGCCTTGTGACTCCAGCACCATATGCATATTCAAACACTTGCCATTTACCTTTGCAAGGCGCTATAATCTCTTCTTTTTTATCCATGTGATCTTTGTGACATTTGATGTGACAGCGGCGACATTCCAGAGCAGGAGGAGGTTTAAACATATGCCACAGTGGCTTCATACAAGCTTCACAATTGGTTGGAAAGTGGTAAAGAGTAGGTATAAATTCATGTCCTTTGTGACAAATGTAATTTGACTTCTCTCCCATGGGCTCCACAGGAAATTCCTGTTCCTTTTTGCTCTCTCCTTCATTAGCATATAAAATCTAGAATCAAAGCAAAATAATCTCAGTACCCCTAGGTGATAAATGTAAATTCAGAGTTGTTATGTAAGTAGAAAGATTGAAGAATTACACTAAAGTGATTTTTCAATCATTTTAGTAAATATTTCATTAGACAGTACTTTAGACAATGTGCGAAATACCATGCCTGTTACATTTGAAACATTAATTTATTAATGAGTACCTGGAATATCCTAGGAATTTCCTTGGAATCTGCTCTGTACACATCAGTCTGAGTGACTGGTCGGACATGGAAGAGTTTACTATAGGAAATTATTTCAATAAGGACAAAAATTAACAAAATTATAAACTTAGGTTGACAGACTAAGTTAGAATATACATTAAGACTTAGAGGCATTCAGGACTTGTAAGTACAAATTTCTAATCACGTGATCCAGTCTCATCTTTCAACCCTGCACACAAACTCCCAAAATCCCTAAATAAAAAGAACTCACAAGCATCCAGCTGTATTTGCAAAAAACAACAAAAAAATAACAGCAGTGAAAAACCACTATTATGTGACTTCAATGATTGCTGGCAGCTTTCTAACACAATCCTCTCCCCATGCTCCAACCATTGACACACTCTGCATTTATTAAGAAAATAAATTAACTATACAACCCACCCGTAAGCGAAAACATGTGAACACTGAAAATTATAGCCTTTCTGCTACTGTTCCCTTAACATGTTTTGCTCCCATGTGTATGTGAGGAACGTCTAGCTGAGCTAGTGGGAGCAGTTCAGTTACATCAGGGCTCAGTGGAGTTCCCTGATCAGTCTGAGCACCACCCTGCTGCTGCTGCACCAGTGCCTACAGCAAACTCAACTCTTCCCCACAGTGGGTACCCTAAGGGCCCAGCCCTGTAGTTCAACTTAAAAAAAATAATGCCCCAGTGATCCCAGACTGGACCTCAAAGGGCCTTTGGTTACAATATTTTCGACAAAGTTCACCTGCAAATCAGAAGAAGGAATCATACATGGCAATACTTACTCTATATCCAATACCATATAGGGATTAGATTGTTCTTTATCTTGTTCGCTGTCATAGAAGAGGATCTTCTTACTGCTTACAATTACATACTGTTAGAAGACAGAAAAGCATAAAATACACATTTTAAGCCAGCTCATCACAGAGGCCAGAGATATCACAGCAAATACCACTGATGTTGCATCAATATTTTTCTGTGATTTTATTAAATGGTACATAAATAGTCAATAGCCATACTGTATGCCAAGAAATTCACTGCACAACAAAAAAATCCTGATTACCTGATAAATCAATTTGTGTTATAAGATTAATTGATACTTAAACAGATTTAAGTATCTATGAAGAGACAATAACTAAAGTCCGGAAGAATGTAAGATAAAGATGTTTCCTTTCTATTTTATTGATTTAGTTTTCACTTAGACTGGTAGAGAGAGTAACTGTCATCTTACGATGCCTATTTCAAATGTGCAAGTCACAACTAATAGGGATTATACTTAGAAAGATCCTTACTATACTTACCAGAACAGCCACCAATGTTCATTAAAAAGCTGATTACCTAGAAGATGTCCTATTCCCAGGATCTTGCCTAGAATTAACAGTATGACTGAGCAGTAAGCATACTGGTATGAAAATATGTACGGTACGTTTTGGACAAAGATCCATCAAAGAGGTTACTGAGAAGCAGGAAACAAGAAAAGGCTGCACAAGGCAGGTGAGGAGTTGCTAGTTTCATCTCCTAAATAATGAAGTTCTAGAGGGCATCTGTTTCCAGACTCTGCTGAATTCCAGCCATCTAATACTGCTAGGAATGCTTACGGCTGCATGTATTAACGTCTGCGGATCATGAATTATTGTCTCACCTGTGGCTGGACAAAGAAGTGTCTTAACCAATTAAAATTGTCTTAAGATGCTATACCAGCTAACATTTTATATATGTAAGTAATGAGAGAACAAATATCAAAGAAAAGCCGAAGTGTTGAAAATATGCAGTAAGTTTAAAATCCAGAATATGCATGAAACAAATCATAAATCTGGTTTCCTTACCTTTTTAACCCATCCAAATTTTTTAGTGTTATTTCTAACAGGCAGTGATAGCCAGCCTTCCAATCTTGATTCTGAAAAAGAGATATATATTGAAGAGCAGAAAGATTCACAAAACATAATTTCTGAGACAACTGTGCATTTTAAAACAGTTATTGAAGATCAATAATAAAGCAACAGAGCAAACATAAGAACAGTATTTAACAGTACAAGGTCTCGAGAAGTTTACCACAATAAACATTTAGAAATACATTAAATAATCTTTAATGAATACAGCCAATAATCAGCAATGCAATCACAAAAAAGTAGTAAGCACGAGGAGGAAGGGGAAGAGAAAACTTGCAATTGTAGCACACACATTCCCTTTAGTAATTTTTTCAAGTATTAAAAGCCTTATGTCTCTTGACCTTTACCTTTTACAACAGCATCTAAAGATATTAGTACAGACCACACAATATCCCATTCGAGACAACAAAAGGCAAGTTACCACCACAAATAACCTATATCCTCTACGTGCTGGGAAAAATCTCAGTTTAGTATTCTAATTCATACTTTTTGGTCTGAAAATTTTTCTTTTCTCTAATTCTGCCTGTATCTCTTAGGCTTTCTAATCCAAAATAAGTAATTTTTAGTTAATCCTTGGGCCTTACCTGAATTCAACTGCCCTTTCACACACTTGCAGTATTTTATATTGCACTGGCACATTAGTCAGATTTGATTTATCAATAGTATTAAGAGCTCAGCTGTTGCTTGACATACACATTTACAGTAGTAACTACAGTACTGACATACAGTAGTAACCAAAAGCTCACCAGGATCACACTTTCCCAGTGCTGGATAATACACAGGACCACATAGCTTTTGACCCTATTTTTATAGCTGTACTTCAACATTTCTTTCCCCTCTGTTTTGTCAGGAGGAACTACTCAGTTGCAACAATATTTTTCTAATGAGTTTTCTACCCTAGCAGATAACCTGTACTTCTGCTGAGGAACCTCCACATCAAAAGTACTAAAGCCTTAAGCATTAAGAAACACAAAAACATGGAAGGGGCAGAAACACACTCCAAAATTGCAAAAGCTATATTATTTCTCACCAGAGGACAATTGCAGGTTTCTGCTCATGTTTAACATAGCATAACAAATAGTTATTAGATAGTCATAGGATTCTTATTGTGTCAAGAGAGACATAAAACAAGGTTATTTATTCAGATACACAGTCTTCAACATTTACTGCTCTACCAGCATACATGAAGCAGTTCTATAACATGTGTTTTGTCTCATACCTGCCACATTATATTGGTCCTTTCAACTACACCTGATAAAAAGTGTAGCAAGCATAATGCCGATGAAAAAAAAATCCTACCCCACATCCAGGAAGCATGTGTAGGGCAAAAAGTATGCATGTTTATCCTATTTCCTAAAATATAATGGTTTTCCTATTTCTCTCTGTAATCTCTAGTACTATTGCATTAAATTGAACAAAATTAGAGTTTCCGGTTATGCTTCTTCACTTCTGGCGTCTAGTCAATGCTAACAGATCAGAGAAAGGGCAGAATATTCCATAATATTCACAGTACACGCTTATAAGCAATAGGAGGGAAAAACAACAAAACACAACCATCATACCTCAAACCTGTTGTAATTATGTCAGCAAAAAGTCCTAGCTTAGATGCAATTTTTACTTTAAAACAAAGCAAATCCATGCACAAACCATGACAGCAGGGAACAAGAAAAAAATTATGTATGTGCATGACTTTTCTTTTATTAGGAGCCTCATAGGAAAAAACAAAGAATGAAGAAAATAGAGAAAATACATTATTCTTTGCTCTAGCTCGATGAAGGGATGTCAAAATCCCAACAGAAGTTTTACCTTCAGTGGAAAAGTATTCACACTTTAAAGGAACCTCAAGTGAAATACAGAAATTTGAAGGCAACTAAAAAAAACCACCTGTGACAGGAACACTAAACAGAAGCTTTGTTCAAAAGAGTGTGGGTGCAGTCATGTAAACTGAATACAGAACTAGTAGAACAGAGCTGTTTTACTGGAATCTTTATCATTCATTATATACTTTATATACATGGAAAAATAAACAAATTTTGCTTGCCTTATCACAAAAGAATCAAATATAAGATTCATATTAAGGCAAAACAATGTAATACTCAGAAGACTGAAATTCTACAAGAAAATAATACATGTTTAGATGTGAAGAGGTAGATGTTTCCACACTTCCCTTAAACACAGAGATTTGACTTTTTGGTGTTCAGTACCTTAGGGTCATACAGATAGCTGCAGGTACTGGAGAGAGGCTACTTTGAAAACAAAGCCATAAGGCTCATTCAATGCTTTAATAAAAACTGTGGGTTTAGAAATGGCAGCAAGCATTTGCAAACATTTAGAGAAAACAGGCCATTTACTTGTTCATGCAAACTTTCTCATGTCTTTGACGGCAATGTCACTGTAGTATGTTAACTGCCAGGCTTATGTTTCTTTGCTTTAATAATGTATTAATAGTGTTAGTTTTGAAACAGTAGAAAGGACACAGTAAGAACAAAGCCAAACAGTTCTCGGGGATGTCACCTGTGCTATCAACTTCTGTAGGGCTGTGGGAACAAGACAAAGGTTCTTCCTCTGAGTCAGAATCAGAATCAAGAAGCATGCGAGAACTGGAAGGCTTAGTGGCAATACTGACAGAAGTGGAAGAGTGCTGATAGGTAAAGGACATGGATTCCATAGTGTGGGATTGAGTGATATGGACTAAACATAAAGCATAAAGGAGGAAAAGTAGAAAAGAAGTCAAAACAGAATCTTTAAGGAGAGTATTAGTTTTACATTTCATCACATAAACAGAGTAACTGCAAAGTAACCACCATAATAAAGTGAAAATAATTTAGTTCAATGGAGTACAATAGAATTTTTAAAAATAAATTTCTTTAAATAAATGTAAGATATAGTATGATTGCAGACAGATTTAGTTAGTAGGTGGATAGTAATCACTATCAAGGATTGGTAAGACGGTGTAAAAGAGATGAAGATTTAAAGTCACAGAGTCATCAGATCACCAATTTAATACTCCAGCTTCCACGGTAAAACACTGATGCAAACCCAATTAATGTAGAAATATTAATAAGATTAACATACCAGGGAATCCATCATCTGCCTCAGCATCTCCAGGCCCACTGCCAATGCTACTGTTGTCCAGCCCGATGTGCAGTGACTGCAGCTGCGAACGGAGCTGTTCAATGTCACTGTCCTTGCTGTCCAGAGTCATCTGCAGTTCAATCCGGATCTGACTCTCTTCTGCTATTTGCTGTAGGGAGAAATTACAAGATTTCCTATTATCACAATATTTGGTTATTCAAAGAAAACATAAGTAGAAAATTATGCAGAATTTGTAGCCAGTCTCAATATATACTCTATCTATTTCTTTTGGTCATGGGAAATTCAGGAATAGAGATTGGATGTGCTACCTTAAAGTCTGTATCAATACTATGATCTTACAGAAAATGCTGTAATATTTATATTTGCAAAAGGATCTTACTGCCTGCATTTCATTTATTTCCTTCTGATATTTGATCATCATTTGGGTTAGTTTTTCTCGTTCAGACTTGAGTTCCATATGCAGCTTCCTGTTTTCCTTTTCCTTCCGCCGTACATCAGTGTCAGATCCACGTTTGACTGGACCCTTCCGATTCATGATCTCAGCCAATTTGTTCACAGCCTTCCCATGCAAGAAAAAAGTGACAAAAACCACACTAATAAATACACAGAGTTATGTTGTGAAGAAATAAAATCTCTTCTATCTACAATCAGGAACTTTTAACTAAGACCTCTGTAATCCAATACTATAAACTTGCTTTAATTCCATGTATTACTCAAAACTGAAAGGAAGGTAACGATGCCATTTTTACTTTAAGCAAGCATTAGCTGTGAACTGTTCAACTTACTTAAATAATCCCCTCTATTTTCATTGGTTAGACCCAAAATATATCTTTGCATTAAAATGCCAATTGTTCTAAGAAAAAATCTGGATTAAAATTAGAAACTTACTTCTTTATAGAACTTATAGAGGAACATAAATCCAGACTGAAACCAGTAAAATATCAAATAATTTGACAGAAATTAAGACTTTTGCTGGTGGAATGCATCTGGATTAGAAGTTCTGCTATGATAAATCACAAGGAACCAGTTTCACTACACTGAAAGTCTACTTAGTAGACAAAACAAATAAATGTATTTTGTTTCAAGGCAAAAACAAATAAAGCATTAATAGTACATATAAATACCTTACCATGGAAAGTTTTCTATTAAAAATTATTTGATTCATGAGCACTATCTCTACATTCATTAAAACACATTTGCATACCTGGGTTTTTAATGTTCTTTCATTCAACAACTGTTTCTCAAATTGTGCTTTAATATTTCCTATATTTGCTTCTTCTTCCTTTAGTTTCGTAATTTCTGTAGCAAAATAATTAAAAAAATTCTATGAAGGCTCATTACAAAAGAAAATAGTACTACTAAAGAGCAAAACTGGTTTGAAATTAAATTACACTTGTTTCAGAGAATACATACGTTCTTGTACTTCCTTCAGTTTATTGTTTAGTTCTTCTTTCTCATTAGCAAGATTAGCCACATCACTAGTGAGTGTCCTATTCGCTTCCTCCAACTAGAAAAAGAAGAGGGGGTAGCAGCACAGAAGAAAGAATGGTCAGAAAGATGCACGAAGAAACACAAAAGATTTTTGCATTTCAGTTGTTAAAAAAAATATTTTTAAAATATGAGATATACTTGTATATCTAACTATGCTAAATAACAACAGATAACTCCAATTGCAAGTAAAACTCAAGGTCTAAAACCTCTACCACAATTACAAATCACACAACTCACTGAGCCTATGGTGGCATCTTTCTCAGTAAGTTCCTGTTTATGCCTCGCCATCATCTCTTTAATCTCCAGCTCTTTCATGATCTTCTCTTTCTCCAAGTCAGAGTACTGTTCTTCAGCAATGGAACGGGCAAGTTGTTCTGAATCTGCCTTTGTCAAAGTAATCTCCAGCTGAGCAGCCAAGGAATCTCTGCAAATTATTGATATATATTTTTAACTTTAAAATGCGTGAGTGGGGGTGGGGAGGAGGGAGAAGACAGCAAATGGCCATCCTAATCTTTTATGTATTTGTAGTATAACTAGCAAAACCCACCTCTCATCCTGTAACTCTTGTATCTTTTGCTGCATTTCTTTACAAATTTTGGTCTTTTCCTCACATTCTTCTTTAAGTTCTCGAACTTGCGTCTTATACAGTGTCTAGAATTCAAAGTCAGAAAGAAAATTATATGATTTCTATATTCTTGAAAGTTCATATAAATTATACAAGATGATATTTTATGCAATTCTTTAATCACACATTTTAATTAGAATGTAACTCTGCAATGCTTTCTCTAAACTTATCTAAATGCTGTCATCATTCACAGATGTGCTTTGGTAATTTTAGTTTTTTGTTGTTCTTTTTTAAACTTGGATATTTCCAAATGGGTAGATGTATTAATACATATTTTCTATGTTTGCAAACATACTATTAAAGATTACTTCAAATGTAAAAATCATTATTTGATAGAAAATCAGAAGTATCAGAAGCAAGGAAAATAATTAATTTATTTTTCTCTACTATTTTAAATCTTTGTCTGACGTAATTAGGAATGTGTTGCTTAGATTCTAATCATACAAATCCCTGAAACCAATGCGACAGTTAAAGAACAGAAAGAAATACAGAAGGAAGGGAAAAACAGATTAGAAAATAATTTGAAATTCAAAATTTCATTAAATCGATACAAATCTAGAGCTCTGAATAAAACGAAAGAAACATCATATTGTTCTGTCCACTCAAATGGCTGCAGGTCAAGAGACAGACAGCTCTAAGTGGACTTACTGCAGGGATTTGAAGACAGATTGTCTCTCTCTGGCCCACCTACTGCAGTTAACTGACCTCACTTCTCCATTTCTCTCCTTTAATGTAGGCAACATTTTCATCTACTAAAACTTCAGGTAGTCCTTCTACTCACTGAACTAAATACCATAATGACATTTTAAGTTTCCTTTAATTCTGAAACAAGCCTTTTGGCACCTCCTGCAGTGCGACTGGCTGTGCACTGTTAATAAAAATTAACCCCCGTATGCTACTGATGATTTTTAAGTACAATACCTATTTATTCTGTTGTACCTTACCACAATAAATCAAAAACTCCTAAAGCTGTCTTTGGCTGTAATGCAAAACTTTCCTTCCAAGCCTTAAGTGCACATTTTGTCACACCATGTTAGAAGACAACTCTTCTCTGCCATGCAGCATGGAAGAGATGCTGAATGCAAAAGGCTGGAAACATGCAGAAAATTATTCACACTGTGGAAAATTGAGCTGCTTGACTCTTCCCTCCCTCTGAGCTCCCTTACAAAGCTGGGACATTTCTTGACATGAGCTCTTTTGTGTGCTCAGTGATCAAGATCAAGGCTGCAGACAGCAATGAAGACAGGCACAAGAAGAAGGGTTAGAGATGTGAAATGTCTGAGGAGGAAGAAGAAAAGATAACATTGTACTCAGTAAACAGATTAGTATAAAAATGAAGCAGAACAAAACATACAGAGAAATATTGTTCAGCTTCGAGTTGGTCTTGAAGCTCTTTCATTTGTCCATCTGCATCTTGACGTTCCCTAGAAAGGAGTAACATGCTTTAAACATATGAAGACGTTACAAACCAATAAACAGAAAAGACAGCATTCACACTCTTGAGATCTTCAGTGATTTCCTGACCAAAGTATGGTCAGCAATTAAACCTGAAGCTTCCTCTGGGTACCAGCTCTCCTTTTCAGCTGTAGAGCTGAGAACACTGCACTAATAACAAGTCAGTTTGATACTGCTAACAGACTAACTACAACAGTGTCACACAGTTTAACCAGCAAGAGACACTGATAAAGTAAAGAACCACCAACAGAATCTTATTTCCATGTAAAACATCACTGATCTGATCGGTTGTTTTGGGTCTCTTGTTTGCTAGAGCAGTCTGTGAGAACATGTCTGTATTCCTTGACCCACATAATTTCTTGAATTCATCTGTCATTAAAACAACAGTCAGTCCCATAACAAAAGAAATGTAGCAGAAAAGACTTCTGCCAGTGTTTCACATTTCAGCCACCTTCTATGTGACTAACTGCATCTTGCTGAGAGAAAAGACAAAGCACAAGAAGATAAACCATCAGAAGTCTTAAAGGAGCTGAGATCCATCTGATATGTGTGCTAAACTCATCTTTTCATTCACAAGAAAGTTATTAATGTAAAAAAAGAATATTATTTGTTTACTTACTTAGCAGGTGCAAGTACTACTTGTAAAACCTTGAAGAACTGCTGGGATGTAACACAACTCCTATTTGAAGGTCCAACAGATGTGTTTAAACATCCGTAATACTAGAGACTTCTAATGGTTATTCTCCACAGCTCTGTAGCAGTATTCATTTCCAACTCTAATAAGCTCTCCCTAGACTAGCAATTCCAGTAACTTTCCTCTTCACTGAAGTCCTACATCATTAAAAAAAAGTATCTAGACTTTCAGTTATATAAGTGTTTCTCTTAAGTCCTCAGACTCTTGTCTAAGCTGGGTTTTTTAAGGTTTTCAGGGTAACAAAGATCTTTGAATACAAATCTATACATTGCTGAATCACCAGGAAAAGTCACAACTGGAGTCACTGTAAATTATTTTAAAGAATCATTAAGCTTTGCACTATAGAACAGCATGTTCTTTGCAGCAAGTTTTTTCAATTAATATGGCTTTCAACTTATGTCACAAAAATATTACAAATCAGTAACACGACTAAAAGCTATAGAGCAACTTGCATACTTGCGGAGTTCATTGTTTTGTTTTTCCAGACTTAATTTGATTTCCTGAAGATGGTTATTCTCTTGTTTTAACTGCTTCTCTGACATTTTCAAGGTGTTGACCTGCTGCGTTTGCATCTTGAGGTCATTTTGAGTAAGACAGCGCTTTTGTGTTTCTTGCTCTATTTTTAATGTCAAGTTTTTAACCTGAAAAAGAAACAGAAACCTGTTAATTTTACCAACCTACACAGGAAAACAACATTGAGACAGTCTCTTACTGACTTCCTCTACATTTCTGCAGAACATGCTCAGACTTTTTGGTAAATCAAAGCTGCTTCCTGAATAAAGGCATTAGCACACATTAAATTAGCTAGTTGTTCCATGTCAATCTCACAGCATTTTACATGCCAGAAGAGAAACTTTGTAAAATGAGTAACACTGAAATATTTCAGAAAAATGACACTGCAATCTGTGAAGTAGTCTTTTTAAAGTCCCAAAGACAGAGAAGGAAAACCTTGCTGCCATTTTCATTCACAAACATTCCTAAATATAGCTATAACAAGAAAAATATTAGGACGTTAAAAACAAGGTTTGACTCAAGACTCCTGTCAGCATTCCTTACCTCTTCATTTAGTATATCCTTCTGCATAAGGAGCTCATTGATTTTCTGTTGCAATTGTTTGAGGTCACAGTCCAACATGGAGCGCTGCTTTTCGGCTTCCAGCAACCGATTTTCTACTTTTTGCTTTAAAGCTCTCTCTTCCAAAAGTTTCTTTTCCATTTCTGTAAAGTAAAACATGTAAGACATCAGTCAGTGTAAACCAGCAGATTTTGGAGGCCAGAGGAAGATTTTCAGCTCGTATTAACAAAAAGCTGTATGTTTCTCCTTTCAAAACTGAAGAGAAAGACTGCTAAAAGTGATTAATTACAATTTTCACTGTAACTCACACTCAGACAATATTTTTGCAAGCATTCCTTACAGAGCTACTTCCTACTTTTGAGTTTCTAGATAACTTCCAGTTTATCTGCAACACCTCTGAGATGAATAAAAGGGGAGGAATTTTAAAAATAAACTGTCTAAATCTACTGAATTTTTGCTCTGACTATGACAATATGAAATCAGTTCAAAAGCTGAAGCTATTCCGGAATCTGCTATGCCAAGTGACTCAGTCATTATTACTAAATCATTTTTGCTTCTTTTGAAGATCTGCAGAGTCACAATTTTTGTGAATGCTCTGCAATTGGAAGGACATGATCTGTAGGTACCTTTTAATTAGCTACAATAAACATAGGCCATTTAATTCTAAAGTAAGAGTCATATTCTGGAATTTTTTGGTAACTGTCCCTCTCTTCAAGATATTTCAGGTGTTTTGAGATACACCAGAATACGCACAGTGAAAGCTTGTATTATCTACTTCGTGCAATTCACACCTAAGTCCAACTATGATGTCAAATACATACCTTTCATGGCTTCAGACTTTGCTTCCTCTATAGATTCATAGATCTTATTTTTGTCTGCTAATCGTGCTTTTGTGGCTTTATGTTCAGCTTCTTCTTGCTCAAGGTTCTGCTGCATAACTTTAAATTTATATGTCATATCTATTTCCATGTTGCTCTTTTCCTGTTAAAGAAAAAATAACATAGAAATAAAACATTAAATACATCAGGTTAGAGGCAAAATTTTAGATGACAGTAACGTGCTACTTGGAAGTATGCAAAGAGTAGAAGAGAGAGCCCAGACTAAGGAGTTAACTGAGAACTCATTTCTAAAATGTTTTTTTGTGGGTGGCAAAGTGCTCTAAAAATGTACAATGACATCCCCAGGTGCAAACAATTACAGAATTACTGCCTTAACAATCAACATTCTGTAACAAGAGTGGCTCAAAAATTAAGTTCATTGAAGAAATTTTTCAAGACCTTTGTTTCAATGACAAATTTGTTTAAAAAACCCCAAAACTATTAGCAGAAACTCTTTTACTTTTGGCAGTAATAAGAGTTTAAAAAAATCCAGCACATAAAATCAAATATTACTACTGCACTGTTAAGCTATACGCAGGACTACATTATTATGCACTTCAGAAGTATAATGTATTATGATCATATGGGAAATGGTGTCTTTTTCCCCCTCACTTCTCAAATTGCAGAAACAATTAAAAAGAAATAAAAAAAATTAAAGAACAAGAATAGATGCTGAAAACAAAGCTTACTCAATACCTCAAGTAATAAAAATACTAATTAAAAAATTCTGCAAGAATGTAACACCAATGTTCACTTATACGTGCTGTTACCTTTTCCAAATCTGTGAGCTTTTCCTGTAATTGTCTCTTCTCCATTTCCAGTTTGGCTAATGCACTCTTTCCATTTTTCACTTCTTCTTCAAGGCTAGATATTCGACCTAAAAATGACCAAAACATCAATGAGGCTGGGCAATGTGTGAAAACAAGACTGTAATTTATCTATTTAGAGATAGCATTTTTCAAATGTTGCAGCTTCTGACTATTAAGAACATGTTCCTTTGGGGTGATTTTAACAGTTATCAATAGGATTTTTATAAATGTTATCACACATTTTCTCTTAAATGTGTGTTCACAATTACATAACATTTTATAGAACAGCACACTTAGCTAGTCACAGTCTGAAACTCAAATAATACCACCCAAACCTATTTTTATTTCTGAAACAAAAAGCAATCGTAACTCCAGAAGATTTGCAGCAATACCTTGTAAATCACTGATAATCTCTGATCCATGACTTCGATCTCTCCTTTCTGATTCTAGAGCTGACTGAAGATTGAGATACTCCTTCTCCAGTTTGAGTTTTGCATTCTCTAGCAGGCAGTTCTTATCTTGTAGTTCTCTGTTATTAGTTTCCAGCTGCTGGATTTGCTTTGTGCTTTCTGTCTGGTTCTTTCTTAACCTGGCTGCAGTATCAGACTCTGACCGCAGCAAAGAATTGGCTTCATCCAACTAAGATTGATAAAAACATACTTAGAAACAATTAAAATATAAAAACTACTATTTCTACTACAGAATACTGGGTTTTAGGGATTAAAGAAGTTAAAAGGTGTGTATTTTAAGATGACTTTTGAACGCCAAAACACGACAAGAATGAACAGCTTTTAAAACAATTACATATTTCCAATCTCTCCACTATTACCAAAACCTGTACTTCAAACAGCTGCTTTTTAAAATCTACATATATTAAGTTGGCATACCTGTCTTTGTAGCTGATTGATTTTCTCATTGGATATTTGAGAGTTCTGATTCCTCTTTTTTAAATCTTCTAGCTGGTCTTTCAAACTGTTAACTACAACAAAAAACAATTCAACATTGTTAATCAGTCATGAAAATGCTTCAATTGGAACTATAATTCATTTATTTTAACTTTTAAAAACCCACATCAAAATGGAACCCTTCAAGCATGGTTCAACATACCCTCATTTTCCAAATTGCGTTTCTTATCTGCTTCATGTTCTGCTTTTCTCTGGTATTCTGTATTCTTATGCTGAAGAAGAGCCTTCTCTCTCTCTAACTGCCTGACTGCAGACTCTACATTCTTCCTTGAAGTTATCTGGATATATTTAAAAAAATACACCACTAATTACATACACAAGAGTGGTATTCTTATATGATAAAAACACAGCTCATGCACTTGGTTTAGCCTGTACTGGAGAAAGCCAGCCTATCTGCCTGCTGCAAACACAATGTACCAGAACACGTGGTCAAATCCAGCCCAGATGTCTATGGCCAGGAGCTCTGCTATTTAAATACTGTTTGATCATCTGGATTTGATGAACCTGGTAGACCTGCCTAAGCAGTCACTCTGGGAGCAGAGAAATATATGTGCAATCCAAGGTCTTGACATGCACCTGGATGAGCAATACATTACAGTTCACATTCACATCCAAGCTTGTAGAAGCACTAAGGTGCAAAGTTGGGCAGAAAATACAGTCCTTTTACTAACAAGGCAAACCATGGTCTTCTTCCTCTAGAAACACTGCTCTCACACCTTCAGGTTTTAAAGTCTATATGAGGTATTTATATCATGTAGTCTTCCAGCTTAGAAACATAGTGAAAAACGAGTTCTCAAAGAAATGTGTCTCTAGTACAGAAATCATAATGAAAATATGTTAGCAGTGACAACAATTTCATGTTTGTGAATACCAAGAAATCACCTCATGTTACTTGCTATAAATACAGAGATACTCAAAAGCAATTTGCTGTTACCGAAGGAAAAAAGCCACACACAAATGTTAAAAGTTGTAATTCCAGTAAGACATATATACGGAGTTACCTCTTCATCAAGCTCTTTCAGTATCTTCTCTAAACGAGTACTTGTAGACCTGAAAAAATTTGAAAAATACTTTTAAAACCTGCTAATCATACAGACATTAAAATATTTGGATGTGGCTCATTAATTTTATGTAAAATATTCTACTTTCAGCAACAACATGAAACCTCAAGGACTGGTGAAATCACTCAAATAATAGAGAGATTCTTATAGAGAGGTAAGGGAAAAAAACTCCAACAAAACCACCCTGGTAGTCACAGGAACAGCAAGAATTAGGCCAGCAAGTTATAGCAAGGTCTGCTTTCAGGGTTGGGAATCCCCAAAGTGAATTAAAATGCTTTTAAGCATTCAAAACCAAGGTTTAGTAAAACTACTCTATAAACATATTAAACATGTCAAAACAGTCTCACCTGTACTTCTGCTCTAGTTCATCTTTGGCTTGCAATTCATTACTGAGCTGTTCTTCTAGCTTGCTTAGTTTTTTCTGAAACTGTGTAAAATACCAAAAAAGTATGGCCCACACATAAAAATGCTATCACATGAAACAAATGTAATTCAATTAAATAACAAAATACAAGAGAGGGAGGAAAATTAATTAAATCTTCCACTATATTATTTCAAAACCATCACTAGAAGGTTACATCTTTAAAAGGTATTAATTGAGATGATTTTAAAGATACAGAACCATATCAACAAAATTTGATGCATGCTGCATTAAATCAAACCATCACAGAATTATGTGCCACAGATTGTGAGTCATAAAATTTTTATGGGCAAAGAATACTGTTACCGGCCCTTTGCTGTTCCCTGTAGCCAGAGACTGTCCACTGCAGCAGATTTTTTGGGATAGCTTTTTCTAAATGAAATGAAAAAATAAAAAAGGGGGGGCACATGACCAAATTGGACAATATTCAGGGCGTATGACTAAACACGTTCAGTGACCTTACATAAAGAAGGATTTCTTAGTCTTACTCATTTAGAAGCTAATGAACACTTTTCAAGTTTGGAAATGCTTTGTCACAGGATAAGCTAGGTTGGAAAAGACCTCTGAGATCATCAAGTCCAACCCATGACCTAACATCACCTTGTCAACCAGACACTAAGTGCCACATCCAGTCTTTCCTGAGCACCTCCACCACCTCCCTGGGCAGCCCATTCCAATGCCCAGTCACTCCTTCTGTGAAGAAATTCCTTGTTGAACTCCATAATGTTGGATATGGACCATCTATCCAGCCTGTCCAGGTCCCTCTGCAGAGCCCTCCTGCCTTCCAGCAGATTGACACTCCCCCCAACTTGGTGTCATCATCAAATTTGCTAATGGTGGACTCGATCCCCCCAGCTCACCAATAAAGGTATTAAACAGGACTGGAGCCCAACACTCATCCCTGGGGACACCACTAGTGATCGGCTGCCAACTGGATGCAGCACATTCACCACCACTCTCTGGGCCCAGCCATCAGCCAGTTCCTAACCCAGCACAGAGTGCCCCTGTCCAAGCCATGGGCTGCAGCTTTTCCAGGACTATGTTATGAGAGACAGTGTCAAAGGCTTTGCTGAAGTCCAGGGAGACACATGCACAGCCTTCCCCTCATCCACCAGGTGGGTCACCTGGTCATAAAAGGTGATCAGGTTGGTCAGGCAGGACCTGCCCCTCCTAAACTCGTGCTGGCTGCGTCTGGTCCTGTGTCCATCCTGCAGGTGCCATGTGATCGCACCCAAGATGATCTGCTCCATAACCTTGCCAAGCACTGAGGTCAGGCTGACAGGCCTGTAGTTTCCTGGGTCCTCCTTCCAGCCCTTCTTATGGATGGGCATCACACTGGTCAACTTCCCATCATCTGGGACCTCCCCAGTGAGCCAGAACTGTTGGTAAATGATGGAGAGCAGCTTGGCGAGCTCTTCCACCTGCTCCCTCAGCACCCTGGGATGGATCCCGTCTGGTCCCATAGACATGTGAGGATTCAAGTGGCTCAGCAGGGCACTAACTGCTTCCTCCTGGATTACAGGGGAGCTATTCTGCTCCCTGTCCCTGTCTGCCAGCTCAGGGGGTCAGTTGTCCTGAGAAAGACCTGTCTTATTGTTGAAAACTGAGGCAAATATGGTGTTAAAGCCTTATCCTTGGTAACTGTGTTCTGCCCCCACACTCCACATCCGATAAAGAATGGTGGTTTTCCTTGCCCCTCTTTTTGCTATACATTTATAAAAACACTTTTTATATCCTTACTTTAGTTTTGCTTACTAAAATATTTTTTAAAAAATTGTGGGTCCAGTACCCAAATATTCATGAAATAAATTACAAATAATAAATTTTGGATTCATCTCATGACTTCAGGCTTTCAAATGCATTTATTTTCCTCCCTTCCTCCTCTTACTTTACACCCCCTCTTCCTCTACCCCCCAGACAAGAGATGTAAAAATGAGGTTTTCTAAAACACTTTATAATTGTTGCAATTAGAAGATTCCCAGAACAGGGACACTGAAAAGGACATCAAAACTGGAGATTCATTGCTTGAGAAAATACAAATAAAAAAAGTTGTCAGAAGTAAATGTCAAGTGTTACCATCTGCATTTACAATCAAGACATAAAGGAAATATCACAAATGTGACAATATGTATTTTAAACAGCAGTACCATTTCTTTTCAAAAGGGAAACTAAAACTATTCATCTATTCAGCAATGACAGGAAGGAAGTGGAGTCTAACAAACATTTGCATTTAAATTTACCCGATCAATACATAATGCATTTCCTTTACCTATTTTTTTAAACTTTGAACAGGAACTGTAAGTTTTAGGAAATGTTAACAATTTACTATCTACACTTGAATAATACAAATGTTTAAGTAATATAATGAAGTAAGTATATGAAAATTCCATAGCATTTTCCTGTCATATGCAAATTTAAATTCAATTGTCAATCTTCAAAAGCTGGATAAACACGCTCCATACACTCCTGCTGGAGTATGATTTAAACATTCCTTTATGACTGAGGGTGACAATTTACTTTTCAAAGCTATGAATAAATCAATCAAGAATCACTCATGCAAGTGTGGAACTTTCCCAGGAGTGATGCTGTCTGTAGCAAACAGAGCCTTACACATTGGCTTTCCAAACAAATTCTAGATGCCAAAAGAATTTGAGAAAAAATTTTACTCATTCCTCTTTATACTACAGCACCTTAACACTTCAGTACAACTGTGTCAAAATGGAACTGGTTTACTGCTAACAATTTGATGAATAAACATTTAATATACTACTTCACATCAACATAAAATTATGTAGGAATTTTTTTTGTTCCTTTCATAATTGAAAGAATATACTTACCTCCTTGCTGTCCTGTGAATAGAAAATACCATTTTTACTGAGGATCACTTAAAGACAAAAAGCTTCCCTTCCCCCCACAAACTGCTTGAAAAACTTATTTTAGGCTTTGTCTTTTCTTAACAGGCTTAACAAAATTAGTTAATCATACCATTAATACTATTAATAGTAAAGAAAAAAGGCACTAACCTCATTTTTACTAGATTGCACAGATTCATTTTCTCTGCAAGACTGAGAGGAGTCACTTAGCAACCTGTCAAAAACAAAAACAAATCCCTCCAGCTCGTATTCAAGTTTTCAATAACTCTGACAACTTTTCCATTTTAATCAATTCTCTCAAATCTTAGAGTCCTATGCTGTTCTAGAATGAAGCTTGTTTTATATTTCAGTGTTAGTGCATCTTTCTGATTTGAATCCTTCCATAACTGAAGTTATGTTTCCAAATCCACAGCATCTTATGTTTTAATTAATAAAATTATGTCTTAATTATTCAGGTTATCTTGTACAACATTTTTCTCTAAAATAACTAATAAAAAGCCTTTTTAGAAGTAAGTTACAAATCTATCAGTATTTTAACCCTAATCAGTTTTTAAGATATTGTATAATTTAGTGCACATAAAAATACTGTGTTTAATCACAGTTATCAAAATAACCAAAAGAGTAACAAATTATTTTGCTCAATCTTTGCAATTTTTATCTTCACAACTGGACATAAATGTATATAATGCAAGGAATAAATTATGTATCTAGAGTGAAAAGACAGAATATAAGAAAAATGTGCAGGTATTTTTCTAAAAATGCATATTAAATTATCACATACAAATTGTCTCTATAGTAGGTAAATCCTATGAAAGGCAGTTGGTTTCCCACGAAGGCTTTGGGGATTGGAAAGGTTTCCACGTCTCCCTTGTCGTCCTCAATGTCATCAAAATTACTGCTATCTATGTCACTGCTAAGCTCAGGAACAACAGGAGCAGCAGCTATAAAAAGGGGAGAAGAGATGAACTTCAACATTCAGTCAGTCACTTGCTACACACTGGTATCTCTTATAATGTTAAAGACTATATTATAAGTTGTTCTTAAATAACTTGTGGTTAAATATGTATTAACCAGACAGCAGATCTGGAAATATTACTGCACACATTTTTTTTTCTGGAGCAATCTATTTTTGTATTAATTGCTTAATGCATGGACTATGTAATATGCAAGACATACTTGCTCAGATAATCACATTTGAGAATAAAACTCTAGTACAATCAACATTTTAAGAAACCTTAGTAAATATATAACTTTAGAAGTTACAATCAAGCTTGTGAGCTGAACTGACAGACTTTGATTTTTTTACCTAAAGCTATCAGGTTCTCAATACCTTAAATGAAAAGCAGTAAAATTGACAAGACCACTTTCAAACTACTGCCTTACCAGAAGATTAAAAAACCCCACCCCAAACCAAAACAATAAAGGACAAAGAGAAACAGAACTTAACATGCATTCTTTTCAGTTAAAATTCTGAAACATACAAACCCAGTATTGAAAATGGAAATATCTACATTAAAAGTATGATAAAGGTAAGGAGAATTTCAGTAGGAAAAATATGTATTTAAAAATATGTATATTACTTACTCATACAAGGTTTTACACTACAAATGATAAATATGAAAGATTCTTGATAGATAGAAAATACTTAATTCATATAGCCTAAAGTTTTTTTTTTCATTTCTACTATTGCAAATAGTGAATAGAACAGAACTTATAAGTTAATTTACTTACTCTCTCGAATGTTGTCCCAGTTCCACTGATCGCTTTTGAAGAAAGGGTGATGCTTGATTTCTTCTACCCCATTTCTCCCAAGTCGAACATCCCTAAACATAGCAATTAAGCCAAAGTCACATTAGGGAAAGTATCTTCTTTTTTTTTGTTGTTGGGTTTTTTTTTGTTTAGGTTTGTTGTTATTTAAATTCTGTCCTGTTCATAAGCAGCAATGAAACTTTCAGTAAAGACTGTCTGTGTTAACCACACTAATGGCCAGATAGAAAATAAAATTTAAAACCCACCAACCACTAATATGTAGTTTCTTATACGAAATGTACTCTGATTCTTAGCATGAGCTCTCCCAGCAACTGCTAAATGTCCAGAATTTGGAGTCTGCCACGTGGGTAGTAAAGCAAGAAAGAGAGCACTGAGGCAAAAACTAAGAAAAAACTAAAAACAGAAACAAAAACTCAACACCCTTGGGGGAAATAAAACTGCACAAGTTCCGTGTCTGCCAAACCACATGACAAACCGTAAGACGCAAGTGAAGGAAGGTCTAACTTACTGCACAGAACAGTTATTCAAAGCTGGACTAAAATAAATATTTTAAGAATTCCATCCTCTGCCCCACAACTAACCCTGACACGTCTTTTGCTGATATTTGCAGTGAAGTAAATCTTAAGAGCAACAAGAAACTTTTAGTTTGAACAGAAGAGTCTCTCTTGAAACTATGTACAAGAACAGGACATAAAAACAATGCATGGAAAAGAAGTAATAAATCACAGAGTCGATGCTCAGCCCTTCTTTAAGTGCTTGAGCAGTGATCACGCAGACAGAAAGCAAGCATCTGTTTCAAATAAATCGCTCAAGCACTGTGTTAAATATAAACAGGAAGAGGGACACACGTAGTGGAAATACACCTCGCCACATTTGCATTATTAAATTCCACTCATATTTTCTCTCTATACTTCAGCTACTACAGGTGAAAAACACTCTTAAATAAAGCACATCCTTCCTGACCAACCATGATCTTGGCACAGTAGAGCAAACAATCCCTCTACGAATGCAAAACCGATTATAAGGCAATTTATTTTCCTAATCCCTCATTCTATAGCAGCTGGATGCTCTGCTCCAGCAGAGTTCAGGTGATAACAGGCAAGCATAAAAAGACATCATCGATCCAGAGTTAACTATGGATCTATGGTGTTGTTTTTTTTCCAATCATAGAAATCAAAGATGATCTCTGCTTTCTCAAACTAAACAAAATATAAGTAGTCAGGTCAAGAACAAGTTTACACAGCTTAATTTCAGTAACTGGCTCAGTTGCATAAAGGGAAACTTCCAGGATTTATCTATAGCCCAAACGATACCCCTGTGGGTTTGTTAGCTATACTTACCAAATAATGCAACAACACAAACAAAACAAAAAATAAATCAAACATTCCAAGAAAGTTAAACAAACTTGTGCTTACTTTCAGAAAAGTACTTGCTTTCACTTTCCGTAAGTAACACCCACACAGATACTGCGCACAACAATCTCGTCCCTGCCTTGGAGCTTACAAATTACTTTCAGCCTCACAGGTTTGTAACTGTATTATACACTGCAACTGGAAGGATTTGTCCAGCACAAACTGTGTTGTTAACATGAGCTGTCAGAACTACTCACAGAAATAAAATACAATACCTGGAAAAAACACCCCAAAAGAAAGACCAGAGAAAGGGGAGGTTTTGCAGAAGAGATCTGGACAGAGATTAGGAGAAGTAATGGAAGGAATTAATTTTTACAATGTACCATCCAAAATAAAAAACCAGTACCAAAACAATACATGCACTTACCTATCAGTTAAAAAGGCACAGATAAGGTTCTTTGCATGCTTAGAGATTTCCACGTCATCCGGGAAATGTAATGAGTTCTTATGATCCATAATTTTACTGTATGTTCCTACTAGTGAGTCTGCATAAAAAGGAGTATCGCCTGAAAATAAAATCGTAAATTGACTGTGATTTTGAGTCACGTTCAAGTCATGTAAGTTGAGTAAGAGAAAACATATAAAGAAAAGTCTACAAGCAGTTCACCTAAAATACTCTTTTACTTAAGAAGAAAAACCAAAACAGTAAAATTGGAATGCAGGGTACAAAATAATGTATACTATTAAAAACATTCTTTCCCTAAAACACCTGTATTAAAAACTCACCACTTTTCATCCTGCCTATCACTACCAAAATTCTGCCCAGTGAATTATATCTTTTGTTCTCCCTGAAGACTCCCACTGTGCTTTCTAATTTGCATAATGGCTGATACCCACATAAATCCCCATCTTTAAACACTCCATGGGTACAATGGACCAAAATTCATTAAAGATTTGCTAATGCACATTTGTTGGAAAGAATCCACCAAAGCTCTCTGAAGATCATTTCAGAGGTATGCAGGTCTACCCTGCCTAAGGCAAGTCAGCTCTGAGCAGGAGCCTCCCCAGTGTGTTATGCGCTGTTAAAGGCATATTAATAAATCTAGTTGACTAACAAATTACATTAAATTCGGTGCTTATATTAACATGACAGGTGGCTTTTAAAATCATAGATCTTTCTCACCCAGAGGTTTGCAGCACAGGCTTCAATGATATTTGCAAAGAACCGGATTTAACAAAGGTAAAACTGGGACAAGTGAAAAGAATCAGCAGCAATAAAGGCAACTGATACTTAAAGTAACTGATAACATTCTGAACATACACAGGTAGTTTGGGTCTGCAGTCAAGAACCTGCAACTTTTACTGAAATCCTTTCTCCCAGCTAATCCAAAGGTCTAACAGAGAAGGTGAACAATTGTGTGAGCGAGGCTCTTTCCTGGTGTGCTGCCTGCAGGCAGGGATCACCTGGCAGGACAGCCTTGCTGGCTGCAGCCTTCCAACAAGAAACTGAGCATTTCAAAAGACAGGTACATGAAAAAAATGTACAAACAGACCCATGGACAAAAACTGTTCTGCTTTCAAAAGAATATAAATGCAACAATCCTATCCTATATTTTTTTGGCAAAATAAGGAATTACTGCACATAATAAAATTATTTTTTTCATTAGTGCTGTGGCTTTACTAAAACCGGAACAACGGAACATTTTCTGTGCTTTCTTTGGAGTGCAAAGTTTTAGAAGAGCATAGGCAGAATCTGATATGTGAGCACAGACAAAAATAGCTACTTTTTACCAATGTGTGGGATATGGAGAAATTAAGTAATATTTCCCTCCTAAATACAAGAGGTAAAAACCAAAAGGCTCTGAGAAAACATTCTGGACAGCTATGTCCAATATTTTATATAACCGAATAATTTTATTTATTGCTAAAATTGTTCATGACAGACTATTAATTATAAACCACAGTTTTCAAAAGCCAAAATACCTTAATTCTGAAAGACATAAAAATTGTAATAGCATTATATATCTAAATGTCTTTCCTGGCTCAGGATACCAGAAACATCAAATCTGCAACATTACCAGAACATGCTGATTTGGATTTTTAATAATTATATGCTCAATTCCATCCTTCTATAAGCAGTATTTTGCTACCAGACTATAATACTGATCCTCACTGTATTTTAAGATGCAGATGACTCATCTCCTTAACAGATTATATTCTATATTCGTTGCCATAGCAGTCCAGTGTATTTTACTGGAAAATCCTGACTCAAGCATAAAAGAAAGAATCAAGCTATACTTCCATATTCTGACCTAACAGAAGACACCGACATGCTGTGGAAAAAAAAGAAGAGAGGAAAAGAAAATGACAGCCCTGCCTTTTCCACTACTTTCTCACTCTATGCCCCTAAAAGCTCGTACTGCCTGAGGTGGCACAAACATTCACAAGTTGGTGAGGTAGCTGACCCCAGTTAAAACTATTCTAAGAATTAGTTTTAAGCCAAACCGAGTCAGGGAACTAATCACTGAGCAAGCACGCACACAGCTGTCACAGCGTAAGAGTGACAGAGAGCAAAGAGAACAGGAACGAAGCCACAGCATCAGCCAAAAGTCACAAGCTGTTAGGTAGGACCAGCCCCCAAGGAGCAAAGCACAGCTGAAGGCACAGCAAGCACTCAGTAATAATCTCATTAGAAGAAGAAATCACTACTTACCAACTAACATCTCAAAAAGGAACACCCCTACAGACCACCAGTCACATTCCCGTCCGTAATAACCATCACCCCCCTGCGATTTCAACACCTCGGGCGAAATGTAGTCAGGCGTTCCCACAGCTGTGTCGCAGCGCACCATTCCGGTCTGTGCAACAGCAACAACACAAACAGGTCAGTTCAAAATGCTTCCGACTCTTTAAACAATTCACCTATTAGTAGAGCAGAAAACCATAAAAAATACAGCCTTAAATACTTGGTTTGAGGAGTGTGTTTGAAAGACTATTTTTTTCTTCAAGAAACAATGTGGACTGAAATGACATTTTCTGGTAATGTGCTCACCCCTGCCTACTTCATAGTGATTTCTCTTGACTACATCTTTCCAAAATTGACCAATTTTATTATTTTTACCATTGGTTTCAATATGAAACTACTTACCGTATCAGACTGTTCCTCATCTCATTGAATTCAGGGACAAACTTTAGGATAAATTTGACAAGTTATGAATTCTAGACCCTACATAGTAGATACATAACAAATGTGTCTAATTCAGACCATAAATCAAGCTATAAGTAAATTTTTATAGTTACACCTTGGTTTTTAACTAAAGATAGGAAGAATAATAAAAGGAAAAGCTATTTTTAAAGAATAGGAAACTGGGGTTTTTTATTTTTTTAAATTAACACATTACCATGGTTGTATTAATGGAATGATTCCTCATCCCCTTTACTTCATGCTGAGACACTAAAAATGCAAGGGCTAAGTGACGCAAAAGCATCAACCAGATCTGCCAGCTTTCTGGTTCAGAGTTATAAGCCTTATTTCCTTCAGTCAAATTCACTGCATTCACTCCTGAGAGACCAGATGGATGAAGGAAATTAAATCCTGGATGAAGTTAGAGAGGTACCAAAAATACACTCATCTTTTATTCTGTTTCTCAATCTGAAATCTTATCTCAGTCATCTTACAAAGTTCTTCACGCATTCTGCCATCAGCATGAATGGCAATACATATTAAATATGAATATTAATACAGAATATTAGTAGCAATAACTAAAGCCAAAATACACATTTAAAGAAAATAAGAGAAACATTTTGCTTTGGGAGTTGTACTGAGGTGTAAAACTTACACACCAAATATTCTTTTTCATACACAATATGAACTGTCAAAAGCTTTTATTTCTGTACTAAAGCAGAATCCAGAGTCATGAATCAGGAAGCAAAAACTAAAGGGATAACTAAATACTGTGGAGACCTACTTCAAACATCCTCCTGGCAAATGCCTACCATTTTCTATGACTCCATGATAAACCTAAAGAAGTTTTAACTTCTCAGTTCCAGAATGAAGAGCAGGTTAACTTTTGTCTTCTATACTATGTATGAGATAACACGTAATTTATTCATCCTGGGATAAGAAAATGAAGTCAGCTCTTGTCAGAAGACCCGGTGCATTCACTGGTCAAAGAAAAATATAGACAAACTCATTTTAACACTGGGAAATAAACTAAAGCCCAAAGGCTCCAGAAATCTAAGGCTGAGAACATTCAAAAATGGATCTGGGACATGGCAGGAACCACTATTTGAATATACTGCTTGTAACAGCACTCCCTGCACTAACCTACGTGTCTTCTCTGACGCTTAAGCCTCTCTTTGCTTTGAGCACAGGAGGAATTGTTCTAGGGTTATGGGATTCTGCTCATCTAGTAGGACTGTGGCATTTAATGAGGCCTCCAACACTGATGTGTGTCTATCTCTTCCTTAACCAAACATAAAATTACAAGAAGAAGTCTGAAATTTTGCTCAGTCAAGAGTGGTTGAAGACACCCAAATCCTACCCTGGGTAAGGAGATTCTTTAAAAACAAAGTAAACAAAACAGTTCTGAAAGCTTTCTCTGAAGACTACAGCTTCAGTCACAGCCTCATCACCTCGACACCAAAGCACTTAATAACACCCCCCCTTCCCATCCCTCTATAATTAATACAGAAAAGCAAGAACACTTTTTAATATGTTACACGTATTTTATGAAGTCTTAAATAAACAAAGCAAAGGCTGTGCCAAAACAAGCTAGACCTACCCAACTCTGATGGCTGCTATTAGCAATAAGGAAAGTTCTTTCCAATGATGTTATAGATGTTAAAGAGCTCCATGTAATAACAATTCAAGTTTTCAGACAAGATGCCAAAGAACTGAATAGTAAAACAAAAACATATTTCTACAGTAAAAAGGGCCCTGCATACTAACATTAGTTTTCAATGGACCATACCTCTCTGAAGCACATGGAGCTGGTTGTACCTACTCCCCATAAAACTCTCTACCTTCTATGTCAGGAACTAATCTAAAGAGGCAGTCACAGACCACAGAACAGACTGGCTTGGAAGGGACTGAGAAAGGTCGTCTGACCTAACCTGTCATGGGAAAAGGAGCCTACATAAGATTATCTAGCACCTTGACCAACTGCACCACAAAAAACTCCAGCAGTAGGGATTCTGCCATGTTCCTGTGGAGGTTGGACCATATCACCTGAATGTAATATTCCCAGACTTCTGTCCCTCTCATTTATGCACTTGTTCTTTCAAAGAACTCGAGAGTTGCTTTGTGTGTATTTCTAAGTACTGGAGACCTTTAACACCACCACCAGACTCGCTCCCGTGATCTCTGGCATCGAAGGCAAGTAAACAGAGATGTCCTCTCTGTGCAGTACACAGCACCTTGGCAGTCCCTACATTCTGAAGAGACCTAAAGGATGCTGTTTTCTCTGGACAACACGTTATGTGTTTCCAATACTAAGCCTCTGTTTTATGCCTGAATAGCACACTTATAATAACAGTTCCCATACAAAGCTACCTGTTGAGAGTCTCAGGCCAGTGTTTTACCTGAAACTTTCCTCATCACCTCAAAAGATAAAGTTAGATCTTGGAACTCATCTCCTCCAGCTCTGTGAGAGATGTACAGAGCATAGTTTTAAAAAATAGGCTGCCCAGGAGACACAGCATGTTCTCAGAGCTCCTGACAACTTGGCAGTGAGGCTGCAGTGTTTCCTAGCATTATTCAGCACTATTTTACTGCTGAAGCCAAAGCAATTCAGGTTTCATCTTCAGGATGATCTCTGTCAGACCTGAAGAAGGACTAGCTGTCTTGAACAAAGGCTGACAATCAAGCTTTCACTTCCTCATGAAGTTCTTTCCAGTAAACAAGAGCTGGAGAATGCTTGTGTGGAAACATTAGGATAGCACATATTAGGTGTTAACACTGCATGCAGGCTCGTGCAGTGTGCTGCAGTCAATGGAGTGAAGCAAGAAGGATCCAGCAGTCTTGGACGAGCCTCAGTGAGAAAGACGCTCCGTTCTAAAAACAGGAACATGCTGCTTCTTTCAGCTGAACCGCCTGAGCCAAGGCAATAATCCCAAATGGTAAACAAACACCCCTTCTTTTGGTCACATCTGTTTTTAACAGGTAAGCTCTAAACCTGTGCTCTTCTGACAGCTCAGATAGCACAGCGCTGTGTACCAAGCCTGGCAGCTCATCAGCCCACAATACCTACCTGAAACAACTACTGCCTCATTTCTTACAGAAAACCTGAAGACTGGACACCTGGTGAAACCTTTTCTGATCTACCTTATCATACCTTAAATACCAGAAGAGAACCAAAATTTCTATTAAACCTCTGATGCCAACTTAAGTCTTTATTCAGTAATAGAAATACCTTGTTGTAGATTTTTAAAAAGGCAACAAATTAAAAAAAGAAACAAAAACAAACAACCCAACATCACAACCCCCCAAATCATCACAACTGAGTTACATAAACAGAAGAGTTCCTTTCATGCTGGAAAAGATCACTAAAACACTTAGCAGCAACTCTTTTCACACAGTGATAAGGAGAAACTGCTGCAACTGTCAGGTCTGGCCTGACAGACTTAAGAGAACACTGTTTTCAATTCCACAGCAAAGGTCAGAAAAATCTTTAACCAAATGGCAGCAGAATTTTCCTGGGCTATCAATAGCCTAAGGAAGATGCTAATGTGCACAACTGCTAAAAGAAATCCAGATTCAAAAAAAAAAAAAGTATTGAGCAAGCATATATTCTCTAGAAATCGGCCTGCCAACACCAGTATTATATTTACACAGCTGGGATGTGTTCATGTTTTGTAAGAAGTAGCATGAGATTTGGAGGCAATCCAGAACCTCCCAACTTCTAAAGCTTCCTGTAGAAAAAAATTCTGCCATTCCACTGAGTCTGAGAAACACGAAGAACTTAAAATGTAATCTGTTAAAATATTAACTCCTTTAGGAGATGGCTGGTCCATTGGTGATGCCCAGTCCCACCTGGAGCTCAATGTGACTCTATGAGAAACGTGCATGCATTTCTCACATCTACAGTATCATTATCCACATTTTAGTGTTCCATTTTTTTAACGACAGCAGCAAAAAAGAAAATGGAAAAAAAGCCTATGTCCACCATTTCTGGGTTGTCTAAAACAGCATAGAGGATCACCCTTTCGTTGTAGATTTATATTATGAACTTTCTGTTGCTTTGTAATTGTCTCTTCAGACAGTAAGAGATTCCCTTCACATCTATGGTCTATTGACTGAAAACAAAGATTATTTGTTTTAAGGACTGAATTCAGAGACTGAGTACTACTCTTGATATTTTCTATTAAAGTAAATGCTGTCCCCTAGAATATAGGCAAGTAAATCAAAGTGAAAATAAACATTCTCTCTGCCTTTAGAATAACAACAGTTATTATAATAGCAGCAAAACTAAGTAGACTGAATTTCAATAAACATCTGCAGTTGTACAATGAAGTTAATATATTGTCATGTGAAAAAACCAACCTAACCAGAGACAGTACTTCTAGACACAGCTGAAAAGACATTAACTTAATGATTCAAATGCAAATTAAGTGGATTGTAGAGATTATATGAAGCACTGCCAAAACAATACACAAAAATCATCCTTGCCAATATTAATACAAAAACCTTTCAAAGGCTAGGCAAATCATAACACACATTCATACATGGGGTTTTTAAGAATCTATTGCAATTTTTCATAGGAAGAATTTATTCTGTAATTTACAGCATAACATTGTTTGTCAGGGAAGATTTTAAGAGTGCAAACTACAAAAGGTAGCTTTATTTTTAAGTCTCCTATGATAATATAAAGTATTACATCATGTTAAAAAAATATTCTTAAACGATCTCATTAGAAAACTGTATTTGACTGTACATGGCAAAATCTGGATAATTAAAATGCATGACATGTTGACAAACAGCTAACAAATTTTGATGAATATACCACACATCACTGCTGCCTTACTGCCACCTCATTTGAATGACCACTAGAGGATGCTACAAGAACAATTAGACACACGAAAAAAACAGGGACTGTATCTCGCCTATAAAAAAATAATTTCATTTACAGAAAAACGTCAGTTTATGGACTGTTCCAAGGTTATTAAAGTTGAAACTGCGAGTTATCTCGTAAGCTTTTCAGACATTTGGCAAAGACGTGAACCTCAGAAATTCATAAACATACATGCCTTCAGAAATAACAAAAAGTAAGTTTACATCCTTCTTCCGCGCAACAGAACCGTTTATTACAGAAAAACTTACACTATTTAAAGTACTCATGTTTAAAACTAGGAAACAAGAACAGCTTTCTAACCAGGCAGACCATCTGATGAATATTCCTCTGAACATAAGAAATAACCTTAGAAAATAAAATAACCCTAGAATTACAGTTATATAAATTATTCAGTTGCATACTTACTTCATCCATTTTCATGCAAGTGCCAAAATCTGCCAGCTTCAGATGCCCATGTTTATCTAAAAGCATATTGTCAGGCTTCACATCTCTGTGTATCAAGCCCATGGAGTGAATTGCGTCGAGAGCAAGAACAACTTCGGCTGTGTAGAACTTGGCCCATTTCTCAGGCACATCGTAATTGCTCATAAGGTTTACAAGATCTCCACCTGGCATGTATTCCATTACCATGTACAAGTATTTGTCATCTTGAAAGGCACAAAATAGCTGCAATATCAANATATATATATATATATATATATTCATGCTTCTTGGCATTAAAAAGTATCACCGAGTCAAAATGCAAAATATCAAATCTGAGAAAGGAAGCACCATGTACTGATTTGAAAATAGCTCAACAGTGAGCAGCAACTTAAGATGGTTTCTAAATTCTCTGTATTTTTATTTTCATTACTGATTTTGTCCTAAATTAACACATATCCAAATAAGAAAGAAAAACAAAATGTTACTGACAGCAACTACAACACTATACAAAGAAATTATCCTTAACAGTAAACTACTGATCTGGTATAGCTTGGAGTCAGTATGTTTCCTACTGGCATGATAGTGAAAGTAAGCTCAGTCTCTTTAAAATGTGTTTCAGACCTAAAGTGCTGCTGTTTTAGAGATCTCACCCAGCAATCACCAAGTCTGAAAATAGCCCAAGCCATCAAAAAGCATTACTATCAAATGTTCAATGGCTGGTGTGAAAAAATCTCTGAAACTCTCATGTTATTTCTCAGGGAACACTGTTCCTTTACCTTAAAATCTAAAATAATTCACATTTCTAAGTTACACACACAGAATTTAAAGGCTATTGAAAAACAGGATGTGTGGAAAAAAGGAAGTAAAATTAGGGAATCTGTGAAGGATGAGGAACCATGAAAGGTAGGTATGTCAATATGGAGATTTGACCTTTAGATTAAAATTAATTATGTAATTAGTGAGAGAAGACCTATATTAGAAATACATATTTTAATGCATATATATTGCAATGTGTTTGTTTTCACAAATGAATAATATATGCATTATATAGTATGATAATGCATTTGGTCATTAAAGTCTAAATTAAAATCCAAAATAATCTCTGCATTCTCACATGTAAAGATATTAATATTACACAATAATAAATAACAGCACTGCGCCTTCATACAGCACTTACATTATTGGCCTCAAGGGATTTAATTAAAAAAAAATTAAAATTATCTAGGGCTTTGGTTTCATTTGTTTTTCATGTTAAAAACAAGAGACAGAGAAGCACTGTGATCTGTCCCAGTTTCCAACTCTGAAGAGGAGCTGCATTTTCTTCAAATCAGCTTGATGTCCTATCCCACTGGACCACATTACTAAATATATCACACTAATACACTTTATCACAGAAAGCACAATTGCAACTACACCTTTGTTCATTTGCTATTTACAAATATAGACACACATATATATGCTGCTTGTGACACTTCCCGTTGAAAATCCATGTCACACATTTCTTGTTCCTTTTTCACATGTGAAAAATAAAAATAATTCCTGGCAACTACTGTTACTAGAACGAAGAACTAAATAAAAAAAATCATCTATTGGTTAAGTATTTCTGCTGAATATGGGCAAGACCACAGAACATGCTCAAAGAATAAAACATGTCAGTAAAAAACCTTGTAAAACATTTCTTGCATATGTGAGGTAAAGTGTTATGAAGAATACATGGAAAGCTTAAGTCCAGTCTTATTAAACATAGAGAAGCCTGGCAATATACACAGGAGCATTTAAATGTATTAATTATTTAACAAAATTAATTACTAACGGCTTCTCCAAGCACATTCTTTTATTAACTGGTGTAATTTATCAGTTACAACAAACAGCAACATCTAGTTCTGATTCTTCCCAAAGGCATAATTCACATTACAACATCATGATGATACGTGCNTCTTCCGCGCAACAGAACCGTTTATTACAGAAAAACTTACACTATTTAAAGTACTCATGTTTAAAACTAGGAAACAAGAACAGCTTTCTAACCAGGCAGACCATCTGATGAATATTCCTCTGAACATAAGAAATAACCTTAGAAAATAAAATAACCCTAGAATTACAGTTATATAAATTATTCAGTTGCATACTTACTTCATCCATTTTCATGCAAGTGCCAAAATCTGCCAGCTTCAGATGCCCATGTTTATCTAAAAGCATATTGTCAGGCTTCACATCTCTGTGTATCAAGCCCATGGAGTGAATTGCGTCGAGAGCAAGAACAACTTCGGCTGTGTAGAACTTGGCCCATTTCTCAGGCACATCGTAATTGCTCATAAGGTTTACAAGATCTCCACCTGGCATGTATTCCATTACCATGTACAAGTATTTTTCATCTTGAAAGGCACAAAATAGCTGCAAAATAAAAAAAAAAAAAAAAGAAAGAACGGAAAAAAATGCAATTACTTTTCAGAGACAGCTAGGAAAAAGAATAAAGCTCTTTATGTTGAAATTTTATTAAACTTGAGAATATGTTTCCTTTGTTTACTTTTCATATTCAGACAATCTACATTTTCTATATAATTATGACACTATCTTGAAATTTACTGAACTTTGAAACCCTCTCAATTTCATTTTTAAGAGAGTGAAAAAGATGTCCTGATTATTTTAACATCAGCTTTTATACGTGTGTGTGTGATATATATATA
>VXBX01009439.1:2214099-2274105 GCA_013400415.1 Scytalopus superciliaris
CATGTTAAAAACAAGAGACAGAGAAGCACTGTGATCTGTCCCAGTTTCCAACTCTGAACAGGAGCTGCATTTTCTTCAAATCAGCTTGATGTCCTATCCCACTGGACCACATTACTAAATATATCACACTAATACACTTTATCACAGAAAGCACAATTGCAACTACACCTTTGTTCATTTGCTATTTACAAATATAGACACACATATATATGCTGCTTGTGACACTTCCCGTTGAAAATCCATGTCACACATTTCTTGTTCCTTTTTCACATGTGAAAAATAAAAATAATTCCTGGCAACTACTGTTACTAGAACGAAGAACTAAATAAAAAAAATCATCTATTGGTTAAGTATTTCTGCTGAATATGGGCAAGACCGCAGAACATGCTCAAAGAATAAAACATGTCAGTAAAAAACCTTGTAAAACATTTCTTGCATATGTGAGGTAAAGTGTTATGAAGAATACATGGAAAGCTTAAGTCCAGTCTTATTAAACATAGAGAAGCCTGGCAATATACACAGGAGCATTTAAATGTATTAATTATTTAACAAAATTAATTACTAACGGCTTCTCCAAGCACATTCTTTCACTACTCTTTTATTAACTGGTGTAATTTATCAGTTACAACAAACAGCAACATCTAGTTCTGATTCTTCCCAAAGGCATAATTCACATTACAACATCATGATGATACGTGCCACGAGACAGCTGCAAGCAACGGTGCAAGACAACTGAAGCAGCCCACTCTCCATGAGCTGGATATCACTTCCAGGCTGAGATGCTGTAACTGACCACTAAACAGAAGATGGTTTCAAAGAAACCACTGCTACAGCCTCCAGTCTTGCAGGAGACCAGGGGTACACGCTTCCCCATATACCAATTGCTGGTGAAAAGACAGTAACTGTTTAAATCATTCTTCATACTAACTGCCTGCAATCGACTGACTGTAGCTGGGAAAAACATTGACATTTATTTCTACATTTCTATATGGAATTTTTCTTAGTTGGACAGATAACTTCCCTATTATTCCAAACAATTACATAGGTATTTCAAAAATCTGTTTTATGATACATTTGTTGTGACTAAAATGTAAATTAATCTACTTTATAACACAGTCAAATACTCAAAATTCAAAGAAATTGCCATAAAAATGTATTTTTTAAAAAGTAAAAATCTGAATCAAAGCTGTGAATTGAGTTTAGATGTAAATTCAAAATCACATCAAGAGTGGGAAACATTTATTACATCAACATTATTGTTGTTACTATTATTATTTTACTCTTACCTGAACCACCCACGGACTGTTGGCGAAGGCCATTATATCTCTTTCTTCCCAGAAAAAGGCTGAATCTGATCTCTTGATCATTTCAAATTTACTAAGTAGCTTCATTGCATAAACTTTCTGTGTCATTTTATGGCGAACCTGTTGGTTGAGAAAGAAGAGAACCAACCTTTTTTAAATGCCTTGTCAAAAGCCTGAACACCAGCACAGTGTATTTCTGCTATGTGCAAACTGCCTTCCGGCATGAGATGCCTCCAGGTCTTCGTACAGCCCATTTTCTACACAGTAAGGATTTGAGAACTGCCAAACCTGGAAAGCAAAGCTTAACAGCTGCTCAAAAAAACCACCACAGCAGGGATGGAACAAGAAGGATGCCAAGTGAAGGACGATAGGCCAGAGCCCGGGCAGCGGCTGCACCTGCCACTGCAACCCCAGCAGAAGAGCTACGGGGCCATGAGCAGGACCTGCCTCGGGGCTGCAGCAGCTCTTAGGAGGGGCATATTTCTTTGAATATGCCCCAACATAAGCATATGACAACCAAACAAACCCCAACCAAAAAAACCCAACCCAAAACTCAGGAAAAAGTACCACCTTTCTCTAAAGAACCGGACTGCCCTAAACATTTTCTGAGTGAAGGTGCCTACTTCAAATCACACAGAACACTGAAAAGATGAAATGATTCTATTCACAGGAGTAAAAGGAAATGCTATTCCCCCATTAAAAGTTTCATCGTGCAATTCTGCTTGTATTTTCTTGTTCTGAACACTGTTTAGCCATTGAATTCATGCATGTCAGAAATTCTGAAAGCAGTCTACTTCAGCCTCTGTCGATTTTTATTTAGCAGCACAAAAAAGATTACTCCTATTTATTTTCCTAAACAGTTCTTAAATTTACTTTAAATGGTGCAAAATTAGTAACATAAACCTTGTTGGAAAATGAATTAAAACTTTTATGACAAAATTTGAAAATATTTTGGAAAGCTTCATCTAAAGGCAGACATGAAACCAAATCCTGCAGTCATTACTCTGCTAATTAAACAACATGACATTTATGTTAATTTATTAAACAACTACTAAAGGACCAGGTTTTTAACATTCTTGAGTGTTCCTTGCAAAAATAAAAGCCATAAGTGCTCAGCTGTAAAATGTCCAAGTCAGCAGAAAAAAAAAATTAACTGCACCTTAATTTTTTTCGTATTTTCTTCCTGTTAAAATAAAAAATTCATTGGACTAACTTCTGAAATCGATTTGTGAAATCTGCGAAATGCACCAGAAATGGAAGTTATGATTTTCTGGTGCATTTAAAAAACTCACATTTCATAAAATAAAGCAGATCTCCCAACCTCTTAGCTTTGCATTAGTTTAATTATGCTCCTTGAAAGAATGCTCGAGAGGCTTTTTCTGAACAGCTGTGAATGTTTCAGGTCTGCTACATCTGCAGTGCAAAGCTTCAGAGAGGGACCTATTTGGTCTACAAATCTGGGAGTCTCCTGTTCCAGAGGAGCTGTAGAAATTAATATTGCTGAAGGAACAGAAAAAGCATCAGGTGGAAGGGGTAATCTTGGAAGACTGAGAAACTGAACGGAAGCAGGACTATTTAAGAACTTACTGTTCTTGCAATTGGGGCTTTTTGCTTTCAAGATACAGGTGCAAAGGTATTATTATTAGTATCTTACATAACTAACCAGCAACCTGCTGTATAGCTAGATCAAAAAACCTCCAGCCTAACACCAGAACAAGAACATGTTACCTACATGCATTAATGACTGTGCAAGTGTATTTTAAGACATTAGCAATTAGTCAGCTAGTGAAGGTGTCCTAAAAAAGGATTTTGAAAATTAACTCCTTCCCATTTACTAATCCCACATGGGATTATTTACAAAGACTTGGTGGTATACCACAAACTATACTCCACAAAGTAGGGCTCTTGTAATCCTGCCCAAAACCAGAAGAAACACAAAAGACCAGAAACCTCAAAAAGATACTGTTTAATTAAAGATGCGTTTTCTGTGCAAGTTCATGTAAAGCTCTGAAATGTATTTATCAGTTTACAATTCCTAAAACTGCTGTGCCCTTGCCTAAGTGCAGTTAGTGTAGTTGCCTTCACTGAAAAGAACAACTGTCTCCCACTATTTTGGGAAAAAAGGTCTTGAAAGTCAGCACAGCCTGGAACAAGGAGAGGCAAAGCACACAGGGGTGGGGGGATCCAAAATTACAGCCTGTGCACCTCTCTAAAGTAGTGCCAACAGCTTATTAGCTGGCTAACTTATTACTTGAGGAAATTTCAAGATAGGTTCTTTCTTCGTACAAAAATCAAGGAACCAAAGCAATAGCAAGTATACTGGCACACCCAGAGACTGCGTCCTGGCACACCTGGCAGGTGAACAGACCTACCGCTGGTATTACTCCTTCCATCACCCCATGGCCCCTGGAGACAGCCTTTTTAGCTGCTAGTCACTGTACTCTTTACCCGGAGCTATATTTGCACATACAGATATTGGCTCATAGAGCAGATTATTCATGTATTAAACTGTCATGATGTTTCAATTTCTTCCAACTGTTAAAACAACCTGCCAAATTTAAACTGCAGCTCACCACAGTAACTCTCAAAATAGGTAGGAAAATCCCTTCATGCCATTAGCACTGAGTAACATGGCCTCATTTAACTCATGAAAATATACTAAGAAAAAGAATTTCACTCTACTCTGCTTCAACAATCTAAAACTTTCAATAAATAAGTACACACAAAATGCATCCATAATTTCTACAGCATTCACAGGAGCAGACACTCTGCAGGCAAAGAAAACAACATATCCATTTGAAGTTATCAGATTGAATATGCAGTATTGGCAATGGTACTGTCTCTTTTATGATTAAAAGAAAATGAAGATCCTAGAGTGGAGTTTTGAAATGAACTCTAAGGCTTGAAGTAATCACAAGTATCCTAAAATACTTAACAGAGCTATGAGAAGTGATTACGGATAAGGTACAGAAGTTCACGTCCTGACAAATTTTCAGGTAATAAACCATGACCTGCTTTATCTGCTTCACTCCAGAGCTGTACATCAGCAGCGGATGGGGAACTAAACCTGATAAAGAAAGCACTTAATGGAAAAAAAATAAACCAGCACCTATTTACAAAGGCCATGACAACTACTGGTTTGCAACACCAAGAAATTACACAGTAGAGACCATCCTTTACACTACCCAGACCACCCTTAAGCACCCAAATACAAGAAGGCATTAGCTTTGCTTTAGTTTTGTCTTCCAGTACATTATCAGGTCAGTCTGCTGCATCACTGCAACATTACAGTCCTTCATGGTTAGACCTTGGAGAAGGAACTAAGGATAAATTTCAATTTCAAATTAAGAGGGCTTTTCCTCAAGTGAAAACAAACAAGAGGTACTCAGGATGTGCTTTCATAAATTACTGTTTCTGCATAAACTACAAGTAACATATTAAGCACCATAATTCAATTTTTCTGTCTGCCCAAACACCAGCCACTTTTATTCACAGCACTAAACAAAATAAAGAGTGATCTGGCAGCTGGCAATTATTTTCTTAGCCTTCCCCATCACTACAGACCCAGCAAAAGCAGAGGCCAGAGCTCAAGTGTAGAGTTTAATACTTCTGGAGCTACAAGGAAATTGTTTTTCCACCAAAGTCAGATGCTCAGACCAGAGTCATCTGATTTCTCTTTACTGGACTGAATTTTTTAATTTTTTGGAGGGGAGAGGAAGGGGGGAAAGTGAGTCTTTTTATAAACAATCTAGCTGTTAAGACACCACAGCAGAATTGTTTCCCTTTTTTTGAAAGAACCTGGAAAGCTGATTTCTCCACACCATTTCTGTAACACGAAAATGCTATACTGGAGCAGAGACTCAGGGGAAAATAAACTAAATGAAGGTCATAGCTGCCTATTTTATGCTGCAAACATTACAAGCCGAAAAATAAGCATACTAATACAACCATTAGAAACATAAAATAAATATTTGTGCTACAAATACCTAGGCACAACAGCACACACAGATAACACAACATTCATTAATTTAACTCACATAGTTAATCATATTTTATTTATGGTTCTTTCTGCATCGAGTCCTCACTGAAGCAAATTTCTATTTTGATCACAGAAAGTATTGCAAAATACTTTGCTTACTGCAAATCCATCATCTGCAACAGCGGTGTTAACATTTTGAATGGAGTAGAAATAGATAGAGATTAGCTCAATAGTTTAAACTTGTATCATACCTTGTGAGGCAAAAAATCTAGGTATGTCAGTCCACATCACCAACTAAGATTAGTTCAGATCTGCAACTGTATTTATTAGTCCATTGCTTTTTAGCTGTAAGACTGCATAACATTATGGTTTTAACCTATACTTGAAAGAACAAATCAAGAACTTTTATTTGAAATAAAATGTTAAAAAAATATTAAAATTCTTCAGAAAAACTATTCTGAGAAATACACATACGAAAACAATGTATGCTCATTTTTTAAGCACATCAACAATTAAATTCGCTTGGATTCTTCCAGTAAATATATGAGCGTGACATCCAAAAAAGGCACAGTTTCTGTTATTGGGATCTTCTCTTTTTCATCTCATCCACCCCTCAACAAATGGATGAGGAACTCTGCTCCTTACAACTTGATTTTTCACTGACTTCATATGCAGAGCCTCTATTTGCTGCTACAAGTGAATATATAGAAAGATAAAAACATCTAACAGAACACTTTAAAACAAACCATTTGATGTGCCTCAGTGAAAAGACAAGGAGTAGACTGCTTTCTTACAAAGCTCCCTGCAGCAGCCCCTTCACACATAAGTAAGGTTTTGCTGAAGGTTTTGGGTTAAATTTCTTACCAGCAAGGATATAAATTCATATAAAGATACATATTAATTCTTTAAAGTCTTGTTAGAAAGTGGGGATTTTTTGAAATACTTCACTCCATACTTCATACAGTCTTCTGGATAAAAACAAGGTGCGAATTACCCTGACAGAAAAAGGGAAGAGGGTGATATGTTCTTATGTTGCCAGACTTGGATGAAAGTGCCTCAAAAAATTACATAAATGAATAAAAATTGTTGATTAAATGTTGCTATCTGACACATTAATCACATCTAAATTTGCAAATTACTCATCAGTCATGCAAATAGTTTTAGGCTAGTCACAGTTTTAGGCTAGTTTTAGGTTTTATTCCCCAGTTCCAATGAATTTCACCAATATGGAAAAAGAATTTTATAAACTGATTATAAATTTGTTGCCATTATACACTGTGTACTTTCTATAAGCACTTCACAGCTTGTTGAGGAATGTGGCAAGACCTAAAACTCCAACACAACTTTGCATTTTCCAAAACGGTTATATATTACACGACAATTTCTCAGCTATCTGGTGCAAAATTAGACCAGAACAGTAAAATGTAAGTTCCAGGTCAAAAAACACAAGCAAAAGGGTAATTTTTGTTACTTTGTGGTAACAAGATAACAGGCTTCAATTGTTGCAAATTAGTTCCTCCCTCTTCCACTGACTTGTTCCATATGCCTCTTCCTCTAAAAATGCTTACACAGAAAATTATCCTGGATCAGCTGGTGCAGTTATCTGTTAGTTCCTGATAACTTCTCTCTGGTGTTTTCACTCTAGATTCTACTTGGTGCTTACATCTAAGGCTTATTTCAAAACTGACATATCGAGCCATCTTATACATATGTTCACATTTTTGTGTCACTTATCACACAGTAGGACTTGAAAGCCTGGGGAAAATTGAAATTCAATTAAAATCAGACTATGCATGATACCCCAAGTTATGCTTTGTAGTTTGCCTTTAAAAAAAAAAGATTTCTCTGCAATATAATTTTTAAAAGCAATCCTAGTCTTACTTTAGATATTATATAGTATACAGTATTGAGGGGACAATGTTAAGAAAAGAATCTATTAAAAATCCGACGAATCGTGTCAGTTAAATACAATGCAAGCATCACAACTGTAAGAGCAAAACAAAATTCTTTTGTCACACTATTTATTTGCTCTTTCATAGGAAGGTTTCAGATACTGTTATACAGTGATGCTTGTGGCCAAAAACAAATTCAGAATTGCCATGAACTGCCTTTTTGATTTTGATCAAAGGACAGTGAGCTGTTTTCTGAGTCCTTTCCTTCCAATCCATCACATTTTAAACTCAGAGGTACTGTCTACTATGCATAGAAACGACCTCACAATACAATAAAAATAACACTTATTCTTTACAAGAATGCATTTTTAGATATTAAGTGTGGAAAACTGAGAATAGAGCTGTAAATCTTTCTTAATATTAAATCATTACATTCTTACCAGCTGCACTTCTCCAAAAGCCCCTCTTCCAATCACCTTAACAACATCATAGTCTTCAGCTTTCATTTGTAAAGCTCGTATTTTTTCCACAATCTTCTCATCTAAAACAAATCAAAAAGAAGTTGTCATAATGCATGTATTAACAGAATACCAGAATTTTCTCTAACATTTTTCATTGTGAGTAAAAACAAGCTATTTTCATTTAAACATTCAGAGCTTTCTTCATAATTCTTGAATCTGCAGTAACTCTCAATATCCCCTTTCATTATTCTTTGGAAACCATTAACTGTCTATCTTTAGCTGTAACAACTGAAAAGTCTTCTGGATTTTGCTGATTCTCATTTCACACCTCTAATAATCACTCACGAGCTCATGGGAAGACTCTGGCAACGAAGAGAGCCAGAGATGCCTGTCTTGCAGAGGTAGAATACTTGGTACACACAAAAGCACTGAGGCTGCAGCCTGCTCCAACACACCTGGAGGGTTCAGCAGCAGTCAAATGGCAAGGAATATCACCTTCATGTACAACTGCAGATTATGCAAAGCTATCATTTTAGATCCACTCCTTTATTCCACTGATTCGAGTTTATGTATGTGTATGTAACTGCTGGCCATCTCAAAGTGCTTTTTGGTGTTCACTACACGTCTTGAAATGATGTCTACAATGCTCTGTTCAAGTATCCTCTGGTACAATATTCTGCAGAAAAGCTCTGACTGCCAGTATGTGTCTTGTTGGCAGCTTTGAGAATCCATAAGGGAAACCAGTGAAATTCTGTTCTCTGACAAATTCTAAAAACATGCAAGGTCCTAGAGTCTTTAATTTTGCAAATGAAGCATGCTATGAACGCATTCCTGGCTAAATGCATTTTTAAAATCTATTCTTATTACAAGGACAAAAGATAATAGAAGCAATGAATGGAATCCATAATACTGAAGGTAATCTTTCTTAGGCATGACAAGCCCCCACACACACTTAGAGGAAGAACAAAACAAAGCAAAACAGGTGGCTGGAGCAAGAACTCTATCAGGGAAGAGCATGAAATTGTAGGAAAAGCTGGGGATGCTTATATTCAGAGAAGAGTAGAGGTGTATTGTGAGATCACATTGTCAAATACCATGGAATTTGATGCCTATAAAGATATTAAATGGGGATCTCAGATCTGAATACAGGGTGAAAAAGGGATCAGAAATACAGTTAATCCAGTATGACATTAAAGATGACATAGCCTAAGGGAGTTAATGATAATGAACATCTAGTAAATAGCTTAACCATTCCTACATATTCACAAAGAGCAGCTTGGCAGGCTACAAGCAACCCAGGAGATGCTGGACCATTAAGAACATTTCTTTTGTTCCAAGCAAGCAATGAGCCAAATCAGGGAGGCACTGTGATCTATTACTCACAAACAAGAATAATCTGACCCAGGGAGACAAAGTCTGTGGCAGTCTTAGCTGAAGCAACTGTGAGATGGTGGAATGTAAGACTTGTAACAGAACTGAGGAAGGAAAATAGCAGACCTTGGACTTCAGACGAACAGACTATAGCCTGTTGGGGAAAACTCACCGGCAGGATCCTGTGGAAAACTGCTGTGAAGGGCAGAGGAGTGGGCTGATCTTCAAAGATGACATGTTCATAGCACAAGAACAGCCTGTTCTAGTTAGCTAGAAATCGAGCAGAAATGGTAGGGAGCCAGTCCAGCTGAAGAGGCAACCTCTGCCTCAACTCAAGCACAAAAGTCAAAGGTTTGGAACACAGAAGCAGAGATGTCCCAAACAAGTACGAGGACATGCCAGCAGGAATGTCCCAAGCAAGCAAAGATGGAATTGGGAAAGCCAAGCTCAGCTGGAATTGAAACTAGCCACAATTATGAAGGGAAACAAGAACCTTTATAAATACACTGGCAATAAAAGTAAGAATGAGTCAAATATGGGCCCACTGCTCTCAGGGAGGTAGGGGATCTAGTGCCATGGACATGGAGAAGATCAAGGTACCTGATGCCTTTTTTGCCTCACACTTCACTCTCGAGCTCTGCCCACAGGCCTCCCAGCTCCTCAAAGGTAACAGCTGAGTGTGGGGCAGCAATGTATTGCAATAGGGTAAGTTCGAGTTAAGGACCAGTAAAGCCAACTTGACATACACCAGGTCATAAGATGATACAGGATGCATTCAAGTGTGCTGAACAAGCCAGTCAACACCATTACCAGGCTGTTCTCTATCATCTTTGAAGTCATGGCAACTTGGGGAGGCTCCTAATTACTGGTAAAGAGCAAATGTCATGTCCATGTTCTAGAAGGGCAACAGGGAGGATTCAGAAATCTACAGGCTGGAACCACAGGCTAACCATATTGCCTACAACAAGCACAGAGCAAACCTTTCTGGAATCCACTTCCAAGAACCTGATGAACAACAGAAGATGAGAACCCTAAAAAGGGCAAACTGTTTGATTAACCTGATTTCCTTCCATGATGAGATGTTTGTCTTGGTGGACAAGTGGCAAGCAGTGCATACATCCTTTCCTATAGCATGACTTTCAATACAGGACCTCAAAGCACCTTTGTAGCCAAACCAGGCCAACAGAGATTGCACAGATAAATTACCAGGTGAGTGGAATACTTGCAGTCTCAGCCAGTGGTTTTAAGTTCAAAGCCGATACACTGGAGGGCAGGGTGGCTTCTAAGAGTGACCTAGACAGGATGAGTAAATGAATTGACAGGAAGCTCAGAGTTCAACAGTGGCAAGTGCAGAGTCCTGTAGCTGTGATGGAACAACTCCACACGACAGTACAGGATGGTACCTTGAGAAAGGGGACCTGACAGCCCTGCTGGATGACAAGCCAGACAAAGAGGAATGAGCAACCAGCCCTTGCACTGACTGCATACAAGTCTGTGTTGGTAAAGGCACAGCCAGTAGGTTGAGGGAAGTAGATTTCCCCCTCTATTTGTCACTTGTGAAACCATATCTGGAATGCTATCTCTAGCTTTGGATTCCTCAGTGCATGAAAAATACCAAAACATTCCCTAGCTTCATACAAGTCCACCAAGATGCTTCACGTGGTGCTCACAGAGAAGCCTAGAGAACTGGAATTGTTCAGCTTAGGGATGAATAAATGGTTGGCCTCAACAGAAGCTGAAATGAGGCTTTACTTTTCAGGGGCACAAAGTGAGAGGACAAGAGTCAACAAACCAGCTGAAACACTGGAAATCTTTCTTTGTAGAAGAGACTATCAAGAGCTGGGGAAGGGAACTGACTTTCCAGTAGAGCTACAAAACCTCTGTCCTTGGAAATTTTCAAAATTCAACTGCACAAGGACACAAACGACCTGATATAACATCAAAAACTAGTTTGACTTTGAGCAGAGTTGGACCACTTGCCCTCCAGAGCACCTTCCTAATCTGTGGAATACAAAAATTGCAACTTTCTTCTGAAGAAGATCAGATGGGACAGGGAAGTGGAGAGATTAACATTAATGAAGGAATAGTCTGCTAGTAAAATTGTAAGGACAGGGGCAATTAAAACCTCAAAAAGTAAACAAATTTGCTACATTCAGTGTACCAGTAAGACTGAAGTAATCCAGAGTGTGAATGGGAAAGGGAGTTGAGAGAATTCTGAGGCTTTTTTCTATAGTGAATCAGGAAAGCTTAGACAGGAAGCATAGGACAGTAACTACTTCACCCACACCAAGTTTGTTATTTTGTTAATAATGTGAACTAATTTTGCAGATTGAGAAGGGAAGACTGTGCTTGGAAGCTTATTAAACTACAGATCGGAAGCTCTGGCACAAGACAAGTAAAAATAAATGAAATTCCACAGGAAGCAGCAGTAGAGAAGGAAAATCAGCAAATTTCAAGGCAGAGAGAATGTGCATGTTTGAACACAGTGTTACATCTCATGAGGGGCAGGAATCACATGAATTTATTTTCAAATGTTTCTAAGATGTTTCAAATATTTTCAGATGTGTAAAATGAGACAGCAGGTATTTCAAAACATTGAAATACTGCAATTAAACAATGAAAAACCCAACAATAAATGAAACAAGCAACAGAGCAGTTAACAATTTTATCATGCCTGTGAAATGCTGAGAATGGAGAAATCTTACTTGCTTAGCTTAGAGTAGGATAGGATAGTATAGAGCCCTGTCAGTTGGAAGGGACCCACAGAATCATCAGCCCAACTGCCTGACCACTTCAGGGCTGACCAACAGTTAAACATGTTGTTAAGGACATTGTCCAAATGCCCCGTGAACACTGACAGGCTTGGGACATTGACCATCTCTCTGTGAAGCTGTTCCAGTGTTTGACCACCCACTTGGTAAAGAAATGCTTCATAATGTCCAGTCTAAACCTCATCTGGTGCAGCTTGAACCATTCCCACATGTCCTGCCACTGAATACCAGGGAGCAGACCTCCCTCTCCACTTTGCCCCTCTTTAGAGAGCAATGAAGTCATCCCTCCCAACTTCTTTAATTAAGATTTAATAATCTTAGTTTAAAATAATATCATCTAGGGATGAAAGTGTTGTGAAGGTATCAGTTATACAGATGGATTGCCTATTTTGGCATAAAATTTTACAGATATAGAATAATCAATGCATGGAACTAATGTGAAACAGAAAAAGACAGGGGTGCAAGAAGGCAATCTTAGATTAACCCTGAAGCCCTGCCATAATTGCAACCCATGCTGGATCATATGATTTAATTAATGTATCATAATGTGATCTAATTCAAGGTGCAGGAGACCTTTCCAACAGTAGCCTTTTAGCAGAGTTCTGAATTTTCAGAAGATTTCACCGAGGTAAGTTTGCATATTTGTGGTATCTGTATGTACAGATACCACAGATTATATCTTACAGCCTCATGAATTTGCAATAGTACATAGCCCAGCAGAAGAAAAATGTTATGTTTGAAGAAGTCATTAGATGGACTCCCCAGTTCCAGAATATAAGAATCTGCTAAAAATATTGTGACATTTGAGTACAAGTCCCAAAATGTGAGAATATCATCACCTATGACTCAATTTTCTTCTTTAACACAAGAAGGACCAGGAATGGTGGATATCAAGAGTGTTTAAAAGACAGCTTTTGATTTACTACTTGAAAATTACACTACAACCTTTAAACAAATGAAGTTTCACTTACTGAAAGGGCAGAGTGTTTGGATCAGTCACTGACAGCTGGCAACAAGAATGTGGCTAAAGGTTGCAAATGCTTGTGAAAATAGAAAATAATACCTGACTAGGAGAGTAAAGGGGGGGAGGAGAAAACCAAGCTTTTCTGCTTTTTACAGTAAAAAAAAAAAAAAAAAAAAAAAAAAAAAAAAAAAAAGTTCATATGAAGGTTATTGTCTTTAAAAAAGAAGAATGTGTATCAAGCAGTTCTGGGCTGTGTGTATATGATGAATAAAAATGCAAGGGATTGCAATTTTACCCCACAGATCAGACAGAGTCAGTCAATGAGCGCTGCTGTGGAGCATGTTAAGTCAAAGGTTGCTGCACTAGACAAAAGTCCGGCCAGAAGTTAAACCGAAGTAGAGCCAGGAAGTGCTGCAATCCCACAGCGGACCAGAACCAAACGGAAAGCACAACAGAAAGCTTGAAGTAATTAGGGATGCATATATAATATCTGGTCAAAGGTGTGTGAAGAACAGGCAGCTGCTGGAGACCTTGCAGAAGCAGCACTAACTAGAAAGCAGTTTCAGACAGGGTAGTCCTCCTCCCCCTGAGAAAAGAGAGGTGGACAGAAGAAGTATTTTGACTTGCATAGGCAAACAGAGCAGAAGACAGGGAAACAGAAAGCAGCGGCCCTCTGGCTTGCAGAGAACAAATCCCTATCTTAATGAAAATAAGCCTGATGGCAGGACTGAATTGCTTTGTATCTACGGAGTACCCAAATGGAAAAGTGGTTAATAACATTGACATATAACGTGTTTATACATCTGAGACATTCTCTCTTCAACAGTTTGGCTTCCATGCTCGGCTTGGGAAAGTTGTTTATTTGACACCTCTTCCATCCCTACTCTTACTAGAACAATGTCATTAAGAATGGAACCAGAGCCCAACCTGCTGAGGCAACTGGCAAGGAGTGGCCTTAGAGAAGCCAAGAGAAAACCAGAGGAGCAATTAGCTCCTTAACTCAATGTCAGTTCTACAGTGCACTAAGTTTCTAAGAGTCTTCTTGGCATATGACATTTCATCAGTGTTGCTGGCAGGAAGCAGGGAGCACAGAGAGCTACAGCCATGGCAGGCACTCACCACACCGGATAAGGCGTTTCTGCTGGTAACCGCACGGCTGGCACATGAGTCAGCAGCTTCAAGAGACATAGTGAAATGCAAGGGAAGGAACCAGAACTGTCAATTTTGCAAGAAATTAATCTTAGCAGATAAAACTTCCATGTAAACTGACGGGGTCTGCTTGGAGAGGAAAATCACCAAAGCAACTTTCTAGGAAGTTTATTCAGGGACTCAGCAAAGCTGCTGCACAAGTGTCACATCTGTACTAAAAGTTCCTTCTACTGTAAATATGGCCATTGCCATTACACTCTACAAGTCTGCCAACCTACAAAGTATCAGCAAAGCATTTTAACAACACAGGTTTCCAATTCCTGAGTGATGCTGGATAATGCACAGGAAATCACTGATCCATTGAGGGAGTCAAGACTTCTGGATTGCACCAGGCCTGTTGATAGCACCACTTCTGCGCTGCTGCTTGGACTTACTAAAAATCCATTTTCGTGCCCTTCTATTCCTGATGATAAGGTTATAAATTATCAAATATTTTCAACTGTCACTTAAACCTGTTGTTTAATTATATAACTTTCTGCTCCCAGAAGTTAAAGCAGCCAAGAGGCTACGTAGCACCTGAAGGGGAGACCACCAAAAAAGTCACAAGCCACTAAGACATGATTCAACACTTGACAAATCTCTGATGTCAGAAAAAGTGACTTGGAAGAATTTACTCAACCTATTGTCTTGGCCTAGATGACAGAAGAGGAAAAGAAAAGAGCAAGAATGATTTGTTACACCAAGCCCATGCTGGAAAACTCAGCCTTCTTTTCTAAAATAAGCAAACTAGTTTTTACTCTCAGAGGACTATGAGATTCCTCTCATTGTTTTGAAAATTAAATATTGCATTATGCTTTCCTGTTCCATGAACAATCTAAAAAACATAGCCAGTAAACCAGAATCCCAACAGCTGATTAAAGCAACACAGAAGACTGAAAAGGAATGGTTGTATTTTATGAGATAAAGTGCTGCTTATAACAAATACAGGCTCCACTTCTGTTCAGTACCTTAGACAAAGTGGTAAGAAATCAGAATAGCGAGGGAAAAGAGGCAATAAAAGAATTTCTTGCATATTAAACAAGTGAAGAGGCTGTTTATGCAAAGTGGTCACAGAAACAGCATGCACCAAACTCCTATTTTATGGGCAATTAATAAATTGCCTTTGTGAAATGAGTTGAAACATCTGAGTTTCAGCTTGAAACTATGAGTTGAGCTGAACATCAATTAATGTCTCAGCTGAAGTGCAAATTATTTCATTTTTAAATTAAAATAAGTTATTAATAAAACATTAACCTGAATAGCTATGACTTGACGTAGGTTGGAAGTAGGGTGTATGCAAACCCCTGGGAATATGTTAGGAAAAGAGCGTCTTTCTCAAAGTGTTACTGTGGAAGAATGAAGTGATTAAACTGACTGAAAGCATGATGATTATTTAGAGCTCTCCACAATTTTTGAAGATTTGTGTACTATAGATCAAAACAATCACAATGATTCCACCTCAGCTACTTCACCGTGCACCACAGTGCTAACTCAGGGGATGGCCCTGCCACCTCTCGTGGTTGCCTCAGGAAGCCTCGAGGAGGGATGCAGGCTCCAAGGCCCCTGGCACAGGCTGCTCATCAGAGTCTGTCAGAACCTTTTGACAGTACTTCTCATCTAGGCATTTGCTACAGTTCTTCAGATGCTGACACAAATCACAATAGACAGGAACTCACTGTTCCTGAACCTAAGAGAGCAACAACTTACAGTTCCATAAAGTCTTAATAAAATTCCCAACTCTTCTTCCCAGCCCAAGGTAGGGAGAGGCTTCAGCAAGCACGTGTAACACCCTTTCCACTGATCCTTGCTCCCCTCAGAACAGTTTCCAAGAAGACATGAGCTATGGGTTCAGCAACTTTAAATTGCATAAGATGGCAATGCCAATAAGAATCCAGTTGTTGTCCTGGTTTTTCCTGCACCTAAGCAGCTTATTTTGTGATGGCAAAATATCAGCAAAGTGAAATGAAAATCAGAAACTGGTCTTTGCTTTTCTTCTGCCTGACTAGTTTCAACAAAAACAAAAAACTAATCACCCTACTCTTTGCATTAATTCTGTCAGTTCCCCAACCTGGGACATAACCACATAAACACGTGTGTCAGAAAGGACTCTGAAAGACATCACTGTAGCAGAACTGAGTCTTTTCACTGCAATGCCAAAATATTACTAGCCTCAAATGTTTAAAAAATTCTCATTTCAGAATTATTTTTTGCAAGTGTAAATCACAGAATATATGCAGCACTACTTCTCTCCCAGGCAGTACAAAAACAGGACAGAAGTCACATTGGTGATTCTTAAGAGAGATGCACTGACATACCATGTACGAGCCAAAACAGCTGGGTCTTACATGCTTGTTTTAAAGTTCAACAGGTAAGGATGAAGTGCAGCCCTGAAGACTCATTATTACTACTGTGAATTTTTTTTGTAACACATATCACATAGTTTTGAACTCACTCATGGGCTGGGCTTCGCGAATGAAGATTTGGGAAGGGCTCTCCCCACGTTTGCTACAAGCGCGCTGGTGGCTAAAAAGGCCAATGCGCGATAGGCAAGTCCGGTCACAAAAGGCACAGTGGAGTCTCCGCAGGCTGTATTGGCGAGGCACGGTTCTTTCTGTGCTGTCTTTTTTCTTCCAGACTGATCCTGTGTGCGCTCTCAAAGGAAGCAGCAGCGTTATAGATGGTGTGCCTCCATGCCTCCTGATTGGAGGCCAGAGCGGACCATTGATGGTGGTCAATATGGCCAAGGCTGAGGTGTTGTTTGAGGGAGTCCTTGTATCTCTTCTTCGGGGCTCCTCTCTTGCGGCAGCCGGTGGCAAGCTCACCATAGAGCACAATCTTAGGGAGGCGGTGATCCTCCATCCTGGAGACGTGCCCTGCCCAGCGCAGCTGCGTTCTCAGCAGCATGGCCTCAATGCTGGTGACCTCTGCCTGCTCCAGAACAGACACATTAGTCACGTAGTCTGTCCAGTGGATGTTTAGTATTGTCCGGAGGCAGCGCTGATGGAAGCGCTCGAGGAGTCGCAGGTGGTGACGATAGATAACCCAGGATTCAGAGCCATAAAGAAGAGTGGACAGTACAATGGCTTTGTAGACCTTGATCTTTGTACTTTTCTTCAGGTGTTTATTGCGCCAGACTCTTCTATGGAGTTTTCCAAAAGCTCTGTATGCCTTTGCTAACCTGTTATCTATCTCTTTGTCAATTTTACCATCTGAGGAAATGATGCTTCCCAGATAGGTGAACTGCTGGACTGACTTAAGCTCTGATTTGCCTATGGTGATGTGGGGATGGTGAAAGACTTCGTGAGGTGCAGGTTGATAGAGGACTTCTGTCTTCTTCAAGCTGACTTCCAGCCCAAAAAGCTCAGCAGCCTCTGCAAAGCAGGATGTTAAGCGCTGCAGAGCTGCTTCTGTGTGAGCAACGAGGGCGGCATCGTCAGCAAAGAGCAGCTCACGGACAAGGTGATTGAGGGTCTTGGTGTGGGCCTTCAGTCGCCTAAGGTTGAATAGGCTTCCATCAGTACGGTATCGGATGTAGATGCCACTGTCTTCATCGAGGTCTGCCATGGCCCTTTGGAGCATCATACTGAAGAAAATTGTGAATAAGGTTGGTGCGAGAACACAGCCTTGTTTCACACCGTTGGTTATTGGAAAGGGCTCAGAGAGTGCATCGCCAGCCCTGACTTGGCCATGCTGGTCCTCATGCAGCAGGATGATCATTTTGAGGAACTTGGGAGGACATCCCAATCGTTCCAAAATCTGCCAGAGGCCTTTTCAGCTCACTGTGTCGAAAGCTTTGGTGAGATCAACAAAGGTCACATAGAGACCTTTGTTCCGTTCCCTACACTTCTCTTGCAGCTGCCTGAGAACAAATACCATGTCTGTGGTACTCCTGTTGGCTCTGAAGCCACATTGGCTTTCAGGTAGAAGTTCCTCTGCGATAGCGGGTACTAATCTGTTCAAAAGTATTCTTTCAAGGATTTTACCAGCAATGGAGAGCAGAGTAATACCTCGGTAATTTGAGCAGTCTGATTTTTCTCCTTTCTTCTTGTACAGAGTTTTGAACTAGTACCTGGCTATTTTGACTGTGTTCCTCAGGTGATTTAACAAAAAAGAGGCAGTAATAATTGTCAAGGAAAGTATATTTTCATGTTTCTGCCATTGCTGGTAGCCTGCAGGCCACATCAGATACTTAATAATATTTACTACAACAATGACAGAGAACCTAGAGGAGGACAAGGAGCAACAGCCTCCAAACAAGGGAAGACAGACAGCAAGAATGTTCAGGGACTGCAGAAAACAAACACCAACCAATCCCAACCTGCTCACAAGGTTGAGCAGGTTTTCCCACTGTAATGTAAAAGTGAATCTGAACAGCTCACAGAAGTTACTGATAAATGGTATTTCTGTAATTTTCATTGGGTTTTCGCCTTACTTTACACATACAATGTTCACTTGCAGGTAACAAAGATACTTAAAATGCTGTTCCAGACCCTTTCTTTCGCAAATATCAGCTTGAATTCCTCAAACTGAGAATAATCCCAATGTATGCCTCTACATCCTAATCTGCAGTTTCTTATTTACTGTATTTTAAGTATTTCTCCAAATGAGACTTTACCAGCAACTGTAAAGCTATATGTCCAACTACAGGACTCTGCCCAACCTCACAGAGAAGCACTGAATCACAGACAAAAGAACTCACCACAAATTACTGCACCAGCCACCAATTAAGTGAGGAGCGTGAGTGGATATCTCAAGGAGTCCCAGGGCAATAGAGGGCAGACACATACAGCTCTTACCAGTAAAGAATCTAAAACGGAGTTGCTGATAAGACTGCATCTGCAGTAACCTTGACATATGCAATATAAAAGGTTTTTTAAAAAAACCAAACAGAGATCTCAAAATAAGCTCTCACAAAGCACAGGTGTTCCAAGAAGGCTTACTCACTGCAATTTACATTTTAAAACAAATATTACACTATTTTTACAAGAAAAAAATTTCTGTTTAAGTGCATGGATATACAACACTTTGAAAAGACAAAATACAGCTACTCTGATGTAACAGTCTTCCCTTTCCATATGCTCAATGAACTCTAAGATCCTGCCCACAATTAACTTGGGGAGAATCACCCACAACTATGCAAAGGTTCAAAAATGCACCAACAGACTTGAAGGTATGACAACTTAGTTTTGAAAACCCACAGAAGGCTGTGGGGTAGATTAAATATGACTATATAAACAATGTTGACATTTTGTGTAATGAATTCCTGAAGAATAATACCTTGGATATGCTTAGCAAATTATGCAGCTACGCATACATAAGATTAAAAAATAAGATAAAAGGATTTTTCCAACTTTACTTAGGAAAAACAAAAATCTACAGCTCATATATTTTAACATATTTTCAGCAATATAATGACTCCCCAAAATTAAACTTCTTTCTGTAATAAAAGGTCCTCCAAAGCTTTCTGAATATAGGAGCTCAGTGTCATGAAAATCAGTACAATGGCCATCAGCAAAGCATTTTTGACCACTCGGCTTCCTATGACTGAGATGACAACTATGTCATTGTTCAAGGGCCACTTGCAACTTACATCTATTTAAGAAATTATCAATGTTCTTGTTCTTCCTCAGTGCTGGATAATCCAGATCAAGGACCAAAGAATTCAAGCCATCCTGAAAAAGAAATAAAAACAAGTTAATTGAGTTCTAAAATCTTAATTAACAGCTTTTCTAAAACTACTACGCTGAGACTGATTATATATTATTCAAGCATGCATTACATTCCTAGTAGGCAAATCAAACGGGCTCTGAAGTATGTTTATAAACCAGCAGAGGAGCTAACACACACTGACTGGCTCCAAGTTCTATAAACAGTACAGCTATATTACCACTGATTAGTGGCACTGGGACTTAAACTGGAGTAGTAGTTTTAATCTTAATCAGTAAGTAATCTTACTCATTAAACACTGATTTAAGATACTGAGTTCAGTCAATCCATTTTTCCTATTTCCATTACACTTTTCCTGCAAAAAACCTTTATGTTTGTATTATCCTTATTATTGCTTTGATCACAGTCTCTCTACCTTCTCATTCTGGGTATTCAAAAACCAACTGCACATTTTTCTTGGAAGCGAGACGTCACCTAAACTTAAGAAGACAATTCATCATGTAGTTCAGGCTCACAAGACTAGATTACTTTTTCTAAGTGACTCAACAGAGGACAAGCCAGAACTCTGCATACCATTCTGCTACCCATTATCAGTGCTTCAGCAGAAAACAATTGAGACCTCTCAAAATGGCAAGGCATGAGATCACCAAATCTAAACTAAAAATAGTATTTCAAATGCCTGTTACAAGACTTAGCTCAATTCAACCTTTCTCCGACACAGAAAAACTTAAAAAAAGTTACTCTTCAAAACACAAAGACCTTTCCAGTCACACAGGGACAAATACAACTCAGAATTAGTTTCAGATACTAAGAGGAGCCAGAGACACCATTCACTGTTGGCAATTCCGATATTCAGATTGAACTGGAAGCTTTATTTATTGCTCTAAGAACAAAATCCTGAAACTGTTTCTTCAGGTTTTATTATTATTATTATTATTATTATACTCATTCTAATAACATATCTACCTGACTAGAGTCAAAGGCAAGGCCTAAGATTATTAAATACATTTTGAATGCCACTTCGTCCTAAATACACACATACACAAATAAGACTACCTCTGTGGAGATGTCACTTTTTACCATAAAACATATTAAATTGTTAAGACCGTTCTCAAAACTAAGAGATTTATTTCTTTATTATTACCTACTAAGAAATGAAAGTGTCTTGGGAAGCATCACAGACATGCTGGCAAAGTACAGCTTAGCCAAATTATTAAAGCTGGCTGAAAGGCTGGGCCTTTGGCCAGTGGCATGAAGTCCAGTTGCGGGCCAGTCACCAGCTGTGCACCCTTGGACAAAGAAGACTATCACAAAGTTCAATAAGGGCAAAAGCGATGTCTTGTTTTGGGGGAGGAATAACCCCAGGCACCAAGGAATAGGCTGCAGCCTGACAAGCTGGAGAGCAGCTTTGCAAACAACCTGAGGGTCCTGGTAAACAACAGGTGATCCTTCCCCCTACTCAGCACTGATGAGGTCACATCTGGAGTGTGGGCCACGGACATTATGGCATTAGAGCATTTCTCCAGAGAGGAAACACTCACAGAGCTGGGACTCATCAGCCTGAGGTGAGAAGACCCAGGGCAGGGGAGCTCATCAATGTCTGTAAGTACGTGATGGGAGGGACTGAAGAAAAGGCAGCGCTCACTGACAGGACAAGAGACAACGGACACAAGGTACAACACATGAAATTCTACCTGCAAACCACACCTTCTTCCCTTTGAGAGTGGTCAAGTAGTGGAACAAACTGTCCAGAGAGGTTGTGGAGTCTCTACTAGTGGAGACACTCTAAACCTGACTGGATGTGGTCCTAGGCAACCTACTGTAGCTGACCCTGCAATGAGCAGGGATGCTGGACCAGATGATCTCAAGACGTTCTTGCCAACCACAAACAGTCTGTGATGTAACACCTATAATGTTTCCACTGCTGCACAGAGAAAAGGTGGAAATTTACTCCTGAATCTATGTAACATGAACTGTTACAAAGGTCTTACACATGGAAATTCAGAACTTCCTAACAGAAACATAGAACAGTATTAATAAGCGAAAAGGGAAGTCAATAAAGGAGGCACAGAAGTTGCTTTTATAACAGTATTTATAGTAATTATTTCAGCTTGACCATAGCTGTTCCTGCAAGACCTATTAAGGATAATGAAGTGATGCCCAGGACATCATACTCATCTTTCCAAGGGACAGAAGACTTCCTACCTATTCTTAATTTTGATGACATTTTAACAAAAGATAAAATAAACCCAAATCAAAGTAAGAAAGTTGTTAAAGACTTATGGATTAGTCACTGCATGAATTGCACAGGTACTGCCCAATGACATGGATACATCCAACAGAAAGTACTGACATGAGGTGACTTCCTGCAAAATAAATAATAGAATCTGTACTAGTCTTTATTTAACAAACACCGCCTTCAAAAATGGATATCTCATTCTGCAGCACAGTGTGACAGCAGAAATATGGATCCTCACTTTGCAACATGTAGAGAAGGACCATGCTGAAGGTCCCCGTAGAGAACAGCTGGGCCACCTTTTAGGATTTTACCTAGCTCAATGAAGTATCAATTCCAATGACCTGTCTACACACAAACCTAACTCTAATATTCTTCTTACACTGCTACTGACACAATACTCTCATGATAACTAACCTGTGGGTAGATATTTTAAGTGAAATGTAAAAGCACTCTGTGCTAACAAAAATCAGCAAGACATACTTTTGTTCTTCGTGTTTGGGGGGGGAAGAGAGGTGAGGTCACCTGGTATTTTAATGTTTTTCATGCAAAGATATTTTAGCAGTTGACCAAGAAACCCATTTCTAGTGTACTCGATTCCCATTTTACACAAAATGTCAGGGAAAAGAATAAAGTCATCATCTCCAACAAAAATTTCTGTGAAGCTGGATTACAAGGTCCAAACCAACCGTAACTTCCAATTTAAACTGAGCTGTATAATAAAATTTCAGATGTCACTGTTTTTTCCCCTGTGCCATTCTGCTTCCGTGACTTTTTTGTGGGCTATAACAACTGAGAACCGTATTTGCAGCTAATTTTCTTATTAGCACTTTCTGCCTATTTTTCATGGACTCCTGGTAACAATTTTCACAAGCAGCTATTAATGAATGGAAATTTAAGAAAGCGCAACTGATTATTATTAACTATTTGGAAGTGTCCTAATTCTTGAAGACAGCCAGCTACAGCTGGTGTCAAATAGTGGTGATTAGTATCATCATTGCAAGGAACAGAAAGCGTGACAACCTTTTTTATCCTATGAACAAACCTTATTGTCGTACTCTTTCAAAGACAAGATTTTAAGCTTTTAAACGGAATTTTAAGGTAAGAGATTCCAAGTTTGTATCAACAGGCAGTTTATGACAGACTTGTCTTGCACATAAGCATTTTGTCAAAAGTTGTTTCCTTAGAGCTTTACATTTTCATTGAAAGACCTAATTTATGTTACTTAACACAAAAACTCACTACAATTAAGCAGCTGGGTCAAAAGATTATGCAGTAAAACAGACAGTTTGGACTGAAGAGAAGTAATCCAGGAAATGACGTCGCCTCTGTCTAGGCCTCACAGATAAGTCACTTCAACCAGGAAATATGCTATTAAAGGGATTTCACTGTTCGCTTCCTCTTTCTGCTATTACAAAAGACTCAAAAGCTAACAGGCCAAAAATAGCAGCTTCCAAACAAGCACATCACTGGTAAAGACAGTCTGCCTCCACCAAAAGCTGTTTGCTCATGGCAAACACACTAAAATGTTTTCCATAGATTGTTTTCCAGGAGAAAAGTCCAAACTTGCTAAATTTTGTAACACCTTCCTACTACACCAGGAGGAGAATTCCAGCCCCCTCTGACAGTCACCCTCTGTGGACAACATGGAGCTTGGCTTTCCCAGCAAGTGAAACTGTTTTCACAGCTGAATGAGCCAAAGGAAAAATAGGCAAGAAAAGTTAAAGACATACAGGAATGAAGTGTTTATGTTCTTCTCTGACAAAAGGGGCTGTAATAGGGAAAAATACTGTTAGTTTCTCAATAATTCCATGCTAATTCCAGGCAATCCCACAGAAGTCCTCACCAAATTAAACCATGCTGTGCTGATAGGAGTTTAAAAATAACTGTATGAACCTGTCTCATTGATATGTACATGCAAACTCCACAGGGTGTCAAAAAGAGCTCTGGTGACTTTGATTTATTCCTCACTTTCATAATGTGAAAACAGTAAAACTCAAGGCCCAAAACTAAGATGACTGAACAGAAGAGGTATCAGTTGCTTCAGGAAACAATCCATAATCCTGCAATAACTGGAAAATGTGAAAAAGCATGATCTAGTGAAAGATGTCCCTGGGTGTGGACAAGGGGTTGGACTAGATGATCCCTCAAGGTCTCTTCTAACCCATGTGATTCTATGAAAACTTTACTAAACCAAGACTTACAGAAAAACCAAAACAGTATTCCTTTCGCCTTCCAAATCATCAAATAAAATTTAATAAAATATTCTGCATCAAAAAGGATAGAAAAGTCTTCTAACTCCTGATTACATTTTCCTAACTTGAACTACATAGTTTTTTAAGGCAGAGCTTCCCAAATCCATGCACACAGGAACTGACCATCTAACGACCCTTCACCAGGATTAAATCCCCACTGTGTTCTTCCATATGCCAACCAGAGCCTTAAATAATTCCAGTCTTTTCTGAGTGATGACTTGTTTCCATATCACAGAAGTTACCTTCAGATGCAAGGCAAACAGCTCAGTGACAGAATACAATCCGAAAAACAACTGAAAGGTCATATGCAAGGCAAATAAAGCATTTTCCCAAGCTTATCCTACTCAGTGATCACTAGGGTATGTTGCAATTCACTTTTCTCTTACTTTAGCATAATTAGTATATGAAGAAATAATCTTGGGCATGATAATGCAGCCAACATTTACTGTTGGGAGGTCTCACTATTCTAGTTCTTTAACAGTTCTACATTAATTAACAGATTTAACAGTATTGAGCATGTACAGTTTGGAAACCTAAAAGCAGCTACTGTCCACAACTGAGTATGTAAATACTTAACAACAGGTTTTACTTACAGTCTGATTTCTCTACTTGAAGGTAAACAAATACTGAAATGGTTTTAATGTTATCTGCTATTGAATACATGCAAACATTTCTTCATCATACAAGCAAAGCTACTCAAGACTTGTCCTCTTATGTGCTGCATCCTATGTGCATATTTTAATGGTTTTATACATTTTCCCTTGCTATTTGAAAGGCACAGTGTGAAAGTGTTCCACTGTAACAACACAATGGTAACAGGCCAAAAACAGCTTCATCCTAAATACTTACGAAACAATAATCACAAAATTGTTCAAGCTACAACAAGAAGAGCTTTAAGAAACACCACTAGGAAACAGCAAAAGTATGTAAATAACAATCAGAAAGGCAAAGAGGTATAATGAGTTGTATTTTACAAGGGAAAATAATAAAAGATAGTTCATATTAAGAATGACCAAAATAAAAATCCATTAAGATTTACAAGAAAACCAGAGTGCACAGGTGGCTTAAGTTTTCCATGCTTTCTAGGATAAGAATGAAAACAAATCCTAAAGAAAATCACTGTATGCATGAAGAAATGTGCCGAAGACAGCAAGAGCCACTGAACTTCACTCAAAGTATTTAAGGAGACTGTCTTAATCAATTTACTTTGAGAATTCAGGAGAACAGGAGAGGTCAGCAGGAATCAAAAGGGCAAATCAAAGCACTTCCATTTAAAGGCAGAGAACTTTCCAAACTACAGATCAAGATACTTGGGGACGGGGAGTTAGAACATGACATTAATCATTTTGTAAACACCCAGAAAATTAACATGTGAGATCCAGGGTTTAAGGATTTCTGTATTCTTCTCAAATAAATCAGTGCCATGTAACTGATTTCTGGAAGAATATACAATATAATCAATAAAGCAAAGCATCTTAATGTAGGAATAAAACACCAGACTCACCATTCTCATTGACAAAGTAAAAAGATACGGGACAGGAAACCATGGAGAAAATGTCCAAGGGGTAATTATCAGGAGTTGGGTAATCATCAGGACTTGGAAAAGTATGTCAAAAAGAAATTCCCTTGGGTTTGTCTCCTTCCATTTCTACAGAATACTTTCACTATCACAGTAAAGCAACGTAATAAGAAACAGATCTATTAAGAACTACCAAATAAATATTCAGCAAATAATACCTAACTCAGAGTTCTGAGTGCATATATGCTTTCCCCCCCATACTCCCCCATTTAAAATTACCTCAAAAATAAGGAAAAAAAAAACCCTGAATAAACTACAATCAGATGCAACTCAAAGGCCAAGTATAAAAATAAGGAGGAAATAACACTAACATATGCTTTTGAATGAAGTCAAATGCACAGAACACGAAAGATGGAATAACGAGTCCAAGAAGATACAACAATGCAGGGTTACAGCAGCCAGACAGACAATCTACGGTGCAGAAACAGGAAGGGCATTGTATAAGAACTTACGGAGAACTAAGATTGTCTTGTAAATAAAGATCAGAAATCAATTGCTGATATTGTTATAGCCTAAGACAGAATATTGTGTCCAGTTTTGTGAATCCCTGTACAGAGGATTGCAAAAGACAAGCTGGAAAAGAACCAAAGGGAAGTTAACAAGAGCAGGAAAATAAATGATAGGCAATTTGTGCTAGGGAAAGCTGTCAAGACTAGACAATTTAGTCTTAAAAAAGGTTAGCCTAAGGTGACAGTACAACTTCTTTCAGAACATAGAAAGCTGTTATGAGCGATGATGATGATGGACACTTCCTTACATCCCCAGAAACAGCAAAAAAAATCAGTGGAATTAGGCATGAAGATTTATGTTACAGATTAGGAAAAAAAATCTAAATAGTAGTAGTGAAGAACTGACATAATACAGCTACCCAAGGAAGCTGAGAAATCACCTTCACAAGAGATTCGCAAGTTAGAGAAATATTTATTACTGCAGATCCAGCTGTGGATCCTACCTCTGGGAAGAGGACTTTACTAGTGATCTCTAAAATGCCTTCCAAGCCAACCTGGAATCTCTTCACAAACTGCTGGAAGAAACACATAAAAGCAGTAAATTCAGCTGACGAAAGAGGACTGAGGAGTAAGCCAACAGCTGTGAATATATAACTTAATGCCTAAAACATTACTGTCTTCAAAAGAAACCTCAAAAACTTAACCATTATAAAAATGCACATTTTCTCCTCTAAATCAGTTGTTGCTATTTTCTCTTTAAGCCTTAATAAAACTGGTCTTGCATGCCTTGCTGCTTATCACTGTTAGCCATGGAAAATTCAGTAGTTCAGCATAATCTGCTTTCACCTCAAGTCCCATTTCCAGGTTCTTTAGCTACTTTTGATTTTAGAATTCCTATTGCTTTCAAAACATTAATATGCACCAAAGCCCAGAACTGCAAACCTGTTAAAATGACACTAGAGATAATTTCCTATTCATTGGAATCCTCCAAGGCCTTTATTAGCAAGCTTTGCTCCTTAACAAGAGAGCAAGAGTGAGATGGTAATTTTGACTGTCACTTTTCCACAGCCATTTATGCACCAGTTCAGAGGCAGATTTCCCAAGCAATCAAGCAGAACAGTACAAGTACTAGAACTGCAAAAAGACTATCTACAAATGCATAAAAAAATAAACCCATGCCTGGAATTGTTTCTCTGACACCCTGAAAAAGTGGAACTACCTATTGTTTCATGAAAATCCAAATGCAACACACAGCTTTTTATTCATTCCCCTTTTCCCAAACAGGGCTTTCAAAGGCTACAGCTGCAGGAGTCAGAGGTAACCCCAGGAACAGCAATAAAAGGTCAGGGAGCTCATCTGTGTGTGAGGAAGGAGACAGATGCACAGTCTATTCTTAAAAATCGTATTTTGATCACAAGGCCATCCTTGTTCCATATTAACTAAGACTCTCATTTCTCCATCATGAAAATTACTCTATTTCTCTTTTTGTACCCTCAAACAGTATCAGCAACTATCCACTGCACATTATACCATCAGAATTACCCTTTAATTCCACTGTGAGCCTATTTTTGGGTAAATATATTTCATATATATTTCATATATATGCCCTTCATATAATGCAAATGGTTGTATCATATATTTTTACTAGTCTGTTTAGCAGTCATAGGTAAATAACAAGCAAGAACACAATCTAACAACTAAAAATGATACTTATTAGAGTAAACAATAAAAAACCTCACAATCTCCAATACGGTTGCTGGAACTGCAAACAACAAGGCTGGAAAGGCAAATCAAGATAGCATCTAGCATTCTCCTCCCCTAAAAGTATGATTAACTAGAAGTTGTAAAAGGACTTGTTTTTTGTAATCACTGATTCAGAACAAAGGATTACAAAATTTCCCTGTACTAAAAATACGATCAACTGTTGAAAATCACTCTTTAAAACACTTCAAACTTAATAAATACTAGCCTGCCTATCATGTTATCTCCTAACTTCAAATTTGATGTCAGCAGCATATTCTAATCAGCTGCATCACATATTTCTTAAAATGTACTCCACCATAACTCCATAAACGCAGATTTCCAGTTAAAGTGACAAATAAAACTGAGATACGCAAAATCACACCTAACTTTGGAGTACAGAATTTGGAAGCAGTATGGAAAAACACAAAATATTTATTGCCACAGATGGGTTCTTTTAATTTATTTTTTAAGGCCAAGATATCAGACCAATCCATCAGAAATCAGGATGCTGATCTGTATGCTAGCAGAAAAAGGCACGACTTCTGCTCTGGGGGAGAAACAATTCAAAACAAATAGAAATAGTCAAACCAGGGCGAATTCCTGCCATTTAGTGGCTGTTTGCATAATCACACAAGGACACGTTTTGTGAAGAACTTCTGGAAAAGTCTATAGCTGTAAAAATGACTGCTGGAAGAAAGGAAGCCTGGGCATAGGAGACAGTAGGGAAGATTAAATAGACATGGAAAAATCACAAAAAGGTGAAAATTAGTTTTAAATAATGATGAATCAAAAAGCCTTGTTCAAATTTAAACTGCTGATGGTTGATTGCCAAGAAATATGGACAAAACAATTATTGTAAGATTATCTCTGCATGAGTAGCTACCTAGTGACACTGGATGAAAATGAATGGAATTTAAACAAAATAAGTATGTATATCCATTTCTACCAAACATCAATAACTAAAGTAAATATAGCAAAAGAGTATATCAACATCAGGAAAACTAGATTTTTATTTTTGCAATAATACATATGCATTGTTGATTCGTTACAAGACTGGTTTTTAATTAAAAAGAAAATGCTAAACAGACCTAAAAATGGCTTTCTCATAGAAATGGATTTGATAACAAAGGAAATATTTATAATAATTTTAATTTCTTCAATTTTCTTGAAATGTGCCTTACTTGTAAGTCTCACTGACATTCTAGAAAGTCATTATATCTGTTCACCATCTTAGTTAACACAGATTGTATTACTGATATAAAAGCACAAACAGCTTGAAAAAAACATTTTTATGGAATATGTTTGAGTAGATGTTTTTTAGTTTGTTTTGGGATTTTTTTTCATACATTATATTAAGATTCATTTGGAGTTCACATTGTAATACACTGTTCCACAATCCAAGATGCATCCTAGAAGAAAACTTCACTGATGACCCAGGCTGCAGTCAAATTCACTATTAAGCCTGTCTCTCAAACACATTTTTCCACAAAATAAGCCAACATGTAAATATGTTAAAATACACAATTTTTAAAAATGTTTAAATATATAAAATAACAGAAATAACACTTCAACTCCGGAGTCAGGACTATTAATGCAACATTATAGGTTTTAAAGCAGAACAGGAATTTTTCTGGATGATTTCTGCTGAAAGTCAGTTCATGTTCTTCTAGGGACTGACTAGACTAATAATTCTATCATTTGTAAAATCCATGAAGATGAGGTAGTATCGAAGAATTGAAGTTTTCTCACCAACATCAATAACAAAAAGGTATTTAAGAGGTCAGTGGCCTCAGCCTCTAGGACTGGAACGGAACATGTTGGTCTCTCCTGACAAGCCCAACTAGAAGTGTTTGATCTTCTGTGTTTTCCTCTGGAACAAAACGAGTAAGATTGTCATCTGAAGTAATTTGAAGAAACTTCCTATTTTAGAAATACCTTAAGAAAAAATCCACAAAAAAAAACCAAAAAAACCCAACCAAAAAAACAACAGGGAGAAAACCTAGCCCTACCTCACCTATTCAACCCCACACAAGGGGCTGTCCTGTATAAAAGAGACTGGATTCATACTCAGGAATGCATTAAGCAGCCACTTTGCTCAAGGGTTGAACCTTGATGACCTCCTGAGATCTTCAGAGCTGAATTACTCTGTGACGCTACAATTACTTTTGACCAGAGCATATGGCAGGTCAGCAACATTAAAATCAGTTTTTGTATGAAGAAATCCAAAAACCTCTAGTATTGCAAAGATAAAGATAGTCCTTAAACTGTAAAAAAGTATGAAGTAAAGGAGTAGAAAAGAAGTGCTGACAGGAACTTGCTATCTGCAGATTTTGAGACGTACTTCAGCAAGTCTGATGAAGTGAATGCCTATTGCAATCTGCTGCTATAATTACTCATTTTTCAAGTCTCTAAGCAACAAGTTTGTTCTGTGCACAAATGTATATTAATTAGCTTTTTTTCCTAAAAGATCCATTAGGACCTTCACATTGCACACCACTGCTCACCCACGCTGTAGGTAGATTTTGTTGAGATATTTGGGCTTCTTTCCCTGAAGAGGAGATACAAAGGGCCAAAGAAGAGAGCAGAAAATTTCCTCTGAAGGATTTTTTTCAACTACTTCATCAATAAATTAGTCATGGAAGAACTTTTTTTTGTTTAGTCACTAAAACCCATTTAATGTAAGGTTTAAAAGACATCAAGGTAAGCACAGAACCTTGCTTTAGAAGCTGATAACATGAGAATTCACTAAAAAACTTAAAAATTCTGGTCACAGTTGACTACAAACTGGGGAAAATAACAGCTCTTGATTCCTGATCTGTTTATCTAGCCATAAATTCCACTCAGTGGGTGTTGCTATATCCTCTGCTTTATGAATCAGTTTGCAGAAGCTTTTAATGCTAATTACAAGTTATATCAGAAAGAACTGTATTTAAAAATAAACATTACATAATATTAAACACCCAAGAAAAAACTCCAGACTACTGCAGCTTGAACAGACAAACACAAGCAATAAATACTTCTTACACAGCACCTCAGTTGTGCTTCAGCCTGGAAAAAACATCACCTTATCAATGTCTGTGAGATATTCAAATGCCATATAAGACCATAATAAAATAAACGTATTATGTCACTTCAGATAGTATAGAACATCCTGCACCATGCATAAAAGAGCATGACTTAGAGCATGACACAGAATGACTGTGATTACACCTGTTTCTCTTAAACTGGGAAGAATTTAGTATTTCTGTCCTTAGAAAATCAGAATATACGCACGTACACACACATCCCCCCACACCGACAGGTTCAGGTCCTGGCTCTGAAAGGGTATGAAGGACAAGAACAAAGGTTTCTATGAACAAATCAGCGGCAAAAGAAAGTAAATGTGGGCCCACTTTCTCAGGAAAAACCCTCCCAGGATCCATCTGAGGGGGAAGGAGCCAGTTAAAATCATTACAATCAGGCTGCTCTCTACCTCCTTTTAGAGGTCAAAGCAACTGGGGGAGGGTCCTGATCAGTGGAAAAGGGCAAGTGCCATACCCAACCTCAACAAGGAGGATCTGCAGAACAACAGGCCAGAATTCCAGTTAAGTTCATGCCCCTGTACACCACTTCCAAATAAACAGAGAATAAGATAACTGAATAAACTGATCACAAGCAAATTGTGCCTAATCAACCTGTCTTCTCTAATGAGATGACTCTTTCAATGCACAAAGAGTGAGCAGTATGTTGTTTATCTCAACTTCAGCAAAGTATTTAACACAGATTCCTACAGTAATCGGAGTGGCCAACTGGATGCACGAACAATCAGTTGGGTGGAAAGCTGGCTGGACCACCAGGGTCAAAGTATCACTATAATCAGTAGAACCAAGTCCAACTTGGCAGCTGGTGGTCACTGGAATTCCCCAGGGACTGATAACGGGACCAATACTGTTTGTTTTTACTAATGACCCAAAAGCTAGGACACAGTGTACCTCCAGCAACCTCACGGGAAACACAATTGGGGCAGTGGCTCACACACTGGAGGGCAGAGCTGCTATTCAGATGGACCTGGAAGGGCTGGGAAAATGGGCTAAGAGGAGCCTCATGCAGTTCAAGGACACACATAAACTCTCACGTGTGGGATGGAATACCACTACGCACCAGGACAGGCTGCCACGTGCTGGCTAGACAGTGCTTTTGAGGAAAAGGATCCGAGGGTCCTAGTGAACAAAAGCTGCCCATGGGTCACCAGTAGGCCCTGTGGCAGACAGGTCTGACAAGAGGCAATGACACAGATTGCCATTTGGAAAATTTAAATGTGCTATATGGAAACATTTTCTTTACCATGGTCAGACACTGGAACAGGTTGCCCAAGAGAGGATGTGGCATGTTTGGATATTTTCAAAACTAAATTCTTAAACATCATCTAATTGAACCTACTTATGAGTACGTCAGTGGTTTGGACCAGAAGACCTCTACGGGCCCCTTGCATCCTAAATTATCCTATGATGGGTGTTTGTATTCAATTCTGAAAATAGCTTCAACCAGAACTCAATTACTGACAGAGTGCCATGTACATCTCCAGAAATACCAAAAATTATTTGGCTAGACATTGCTGTTAGAAAAGCTGACAGGATATTTTGCAAAACAATATATCATCGTGAATTGTATTATCACAGTGTCATCAATCACGGACTGCGGCTTGTCTGTGGAAGATCATGACTCTGTTCTGTTTTGTATTGCAGTCAAATCTAAGATAAGAGATCCTGATGGATAAGCACAAATTGAAATAAGCAGAGACAACATCAGACAGTATCACAGGCAATCAAGTGGAATCTGGTCTCCTACGTACATGGTGACTCAGGCTCCCTGGCTAGCTGGATCTCCATTAACAGGAAGATGGCAGGCAAATGAAGCCAGCATGCAAGAGACTCAAAACAGAAGGGAAGGGTTTTTTTCACATCATAGAACTTATTGCTACGGGATGTTTCTGCTGCCAAGAAGTTTACATTGGGCTGAAGGCTATTCAATTCAAGAAAGATAAAGCTGTCAAGAGCTATGAGACAGAAAACCACCACATCCACCTCGGAGACTCCCCAAGCTGCCCCATCTTTCCCAGCTGGGAGAGTGGAATTGAATAGGCAGAGTCCTGCACTCTGTCCCAGGCACTTCTGAGCTATCGACTATTGCTGAGAACAGAGCAGTTAGACTAGAAAAACTCCTAATTCAATGTAGTGATCCACTTTCATGTTATTACTTTGGGAAACTATTTTTTCATTCCTGCACAAGCTGCTTTAATCCTTGCAAATAACTACAAGGAAATAAGACAAGTCTGTTTCAGGCTCAGTATTACATGCTCTGGACAAAATAGGAGATCAAGTGCCAAACTCAAAAATACACAAGGCAAAAGAGAAAAGCTTCAACAACAGAGACTAAGAGAAACCATTCTGAAACCAGGAGTACATTGTATTTTGCCTGTCATCCTCCCAACCTGCCAGAGGAGACTGGAAATTTGTGGCTGGAGGAGTAATTTGTCGACAAGGTGGTGACTGGTCAAAGGTTAGACTTGAATGATCTTGGAGGTCTTTTCCAACCTAAATGATTTGGTGAACTGTGAGAAAACAGAGGCTGGATTCAAATGCCAGCTCTGTCAACAGCCAAACCAAATGCTACTGCTACAACACAGGCTATGAGTTTGCAAAAAAACATTTGAAAGGACTTAGTATCAGTCCTAAGTGCAATAAAACAATTTTTCTAATCTTTGCCATACACAACAAGAAAAGTATTTACCATTTAGCAGTATTTTAAAGTCATACTGCGCCTATTTTAAGCTAACTTTTACATCTCAGGAGTGGCATTACAACACACACATGCAGACATGTTACGAGGAAAAAAGTTTCAAAATTTAGAGGATAAAACAGAACAAAGTTTGACTGCCCAACCTTACTTTGCTTCCCTTCCACAATGAAAATCCAGCATGGAATAGGTTACTGTGAAATACTTCTTTGTGTCCCCTTTCCTGAATGCAAGTTCACCTCTTGCTCAATGAAAACAAACCCAACAGAACTAGGTGTATAAAATTTCTCTTTGGTAGTTTAAAAACTACTTTCAGGTACATTCATTGTTCTAGAAACTTGATTTTCATTACTGCACAGACAATGCAAAAACCACTCACACTGCAATTTTTGAAATACCATGACTGATTATCAATTTTACAGCTGGTTAAACCTCATTCTAGTTAAAAAAGGCCATTTGTTGTGGTAATACTCTAGATGATAACTCTGAAATAAAATGGGACACTTGGTCTTGCATTTGCATAATGAGTTCCCAGAACATTCTTCTTCCCAGTGTTCCAGCTGTAGGTGCAAATCAAACAACTGGGTGTGCTTATGTATACAAGATCGTTTTGTTTGCATTTCTGAAAAGGAATCACATCAAATTGGCAAAGGAAACTGTGGTCTTTTTAGAAGAGACTTAAAATTATAATGAAGTTCCTTAGTCTTTAGCTACTAAGCGTGAAAACAGTTTCAAGTTGGAACAATATTATAAATATAAGATTTATCTTTAAGAGAACTCCAGTGTCTTCCGTGAAACTGTTCTGAAATTAGAGCAAGTATACTTTGCTTCACAGTAAAGGTGATGTTCCTGAGCTATTGTAAACTCACTCTTCTGTTCATTATGGATGAATGAAGTAAGATCAAAGTTTTTGCTCTACATATGCACATATGTTCTTTTAGCCATGAGTAATGTGATTTTCAAATAGACATACAAGTTTCCAAGTGCTCAAGGAAAAATCCTATCCAAATCCACTATATTTTGACGTCAACATGCACCTTCACTGTCTTTTACTCTTCAAGAGAGTTCCTGACTTCCTATACACAAATGAGGAAGATGAAGGTACACAGGTGAGAGATAAGAAGATCCCTCTTTTAATTTTAATTACTTATAGATGCAGTGAGCTACCACGCAGCTTACCTTCTAATACTGATTTCTAAGTTTCGGTATCACCCCTGTACTACATGCTATGCAATTCTATATTTAATCCATCTCTTCACTCAGAATGCCACCACTCTCAGTGGAAATACTTTAGATAGATACCAAAATAGAACTCCTAGAAGCAGTAATCCTTTATGCTGAGTCATTTATCTGAAAATATAATTTCAGTTCTTCGAAAGCATATACCTAACGTTGTTATGTTCTCAAATCACCCATGTTTAAGTGTACTTTTCAGAAAAAGTGAATTACAGTTCTAGTTTTTACCACAAGAGCTATTTGTGAAAACTCATTAATGTGCACCTGATCCTGCTATTTTGTCTGATCCCACAATGACTTTAAAGCACCTGAATGGAACACCTGTTTGAAAAGTACATACGACTGTATTTGCTAATAACAGCAATGTAACTTCTACAAAGGACAGGGGCAGAAATGTCAAAGAGGCTGAGAAATACTGTGGTCATCAAATTAGAAGATATTTAAGACCTGAAACATTAATCATCAAATGTTGATGAAAGTTTGGCATGAAAACAAGATCACATTTGTTCATGCAAATTATTTGGAAGAACAAAAATCCACAGACAGGTTTCTACAGTAAATCACGATACTGAAAATCCAGGTTATAGTAAAATGACCAGAAAAAAAAAAAAACAGGCAAGAGTTTTAGCAGACATAATGCAGCCAACAGTTAAAAAGATGAAAGTATACAAAAGGATTACACAGGGAAATGCGAAAGATCATTCCAAAGACATTTTGAAAGGAATTCTAAATGCTACCACTTAGACTTGGGCAAAAGGAAGGAAGGAGCAGATAAAATTATCAAGGGTTTTTCAATCTGAATGGTTTCATTCCAATTACAAGCCAGTAGTTCTTCATTGACTTTAATTCTCCTTAGCTACTAAACTACGCAACAAATGAGGTATTAAACTTTTTTTAAAATACAGCAAATTAGTTAAATGGAAATGTAACACCATAGCTACACCACTGATCCATAATGCTGGAGAAACTGAAGCCATTTATTTCAAAAGTGCTCTTTCCTGTAAAATCCTAAAATACTATTAACACAACTGAGTGCAAGAAATCTAGAACTAGTGTTAAAATTTTAGAAGTAGTCCTAGAATTATTTACAGTCTTTGTTCATAAATTTCTTTAGTAAAAGGACCCATGTAATTGTTTTCCAAGTACTCCTACGTTCATATATAAAAAAACAGTCCACAAAGCATCAAATTCAATCAGATTTGACAACCTCTTATCTGAGTCCTTCTCAGTATCAAGAGAAAAATACATATGCCTTGAATTTGCTTGTTGAACCGGTAAGATGGATGACTTTCGAGTCATTCACCAGTACATGGACATCAACACAGAGCAAGATTCATTGTAAACAGTTTCCAGAATCTCCTACATAACATCCGTGAGAGTAATGTGGGGGGAAACAATCCAAAAGTGGAAGTTTATGTTTTGTAATGTTAGGTTAGTGGTCAGACTTGATGATCTTAAGGGTCCTTTCCAGGTTTAATGGTTCTATCATAAGCAATCCAGTAGGCTTACAAAGCAAGAGTGGGGATGCAGCACTTCTGACGTGACAGCACAAAGGGGAAGCCTTTCAGGTAGACAGCACAGGCTGCCTAGTGTACAGGTCCAACAACAACCACAACAAGAAAAACGGGGACAGGTTGAAAAAGAAAACAAACCCAACTTTAAGAGTGCTACCTTCTACCAAGAAGACAGCCCTGACTTCAGAATCAAAAGTGCCCTGACTTCCCAGAGAAAGATACTTTACAACAATACAATAAAGTCTTCCCCAGTGCAGATACCCAAAGCATTGACTGAGCCCCCATGCAGACTACAGAGCTGTATTTTATGGTTATGGCTGTTTCTGAGCAATACCAGCAGTGAAGACCATGCCCAGAGTCCAGCTCAGCCTTCTCCCTGCACTGCAAACCAAAAGGTGGGTGATCTCAACAGCTGTTCCTTGCACTTCCCATTGTAACTTGAAACACAGATTTCTAGGCGGAGACTTCTGGAGCAACCACACTGATTACTGATGCAATTCCTTTCTCCTCCCTCTTATGAATTTTCACTCCACCAATGTCACAGCGCATTATCTCATCCATTCTGCAAACTCAACACTCAGCCAAGCAACTAAACTTCCTTTGCTGGGAAATTAGATCAGTTTAACAAAAATGCTGCATTTCCACCCTTTTATTAGCCACCCTGTGCCCAGCAGCCGGGGCCATGCAGCCCGTGGTGCAGTGCTGAGGGCAGGGCAGGAATGGTGGCCAGGGCAGGAGGCAGCCCAGCCCCTCTGGTCCCGTGCTCCACACTTACAGCTGCGGTCACTGCGGTCAAGGGCGGGGGCTTTACGTTCCTTTAGGCATTCAGGAATACAAACCAGAATTCCCTGCCTGTGCCAAGAAGCCTTCAGAGCTGCTTCCCCACCAGTATTTGCCAGCTCTTCCCCACTACCTTATGGCAATCTCTCTGTCTGAAAACTAGAAAGGGGAAGGAAAAAAACACATCCTCAAGACAATCTCACAGACAAGCACTTTCAAAACTAGGAGACGATCCTTCAACAAATGAAAGCCAATGCTGCCCTCAGAGCAGCAGCCTTATCCTTAGCTCTGACATGGAATTCTATTCTAGATGAACAAATGTTATCCTTTTTTAACAAAATGTAGCTTACCAGAAATCAGAGTTGTTTACTAGGACATGTTGTTTTGTAAATCAATTTTACACTTACAGTTGTGATATTCAATTAACAAGAACGCTAATGAAAATATTAATTCACTGCCTTTGTCATGGAGATTTTAAATATGAAAGCTCTTATTAGCACAATTTTAGATTTTCATATTTTAAAAAGTATTAGGAAAAAAGTCTACTATAGGAAAATCTGCAATAAGTAAGCAGAAATCACACCGAGTTGACATTCCCACAAGCCTCTTAAGTTCTGAAGACACCTATAAATTTGCAATCCAATCTTACTGTATAATATACATAGAAACCTGCAACTATGCTTTGCTATATATTGATTTCAGCCCCCTCAGTTACTTCAATTAAGATTCTATGTCCATTTTTCTCTTCTAAAATGTTTAGGGCACTATAATCATATTTTGCTTCATTTTAAAAATCTTCCACTCACCACAGGAAGCAGTAGAACAAAAGCAGAACCCCTATGAACAGCTGCTCAAATACTACCCTCTAGTAAGTACATGATTAGATGGAAATAATTTAATTTCCTGATCTGACTCAAATTTAAGAAGGTGCTACCTAACACACAGCTATCTGCAAGTGCTACCACGTGTATGTTCCTGTGAAAAGCAGGAATTTGTAACAATATTACAATGACTTGCAATTTATCCAAACTATGAATATGTCAGACTTAAAACTTCAAGTATGGTATCATACATTTGCTGAGCTCTGACATTCACAACAGAAAAAAGTGAAGCCACCCTCAACGTAGCTGTGACAACATAAATCATGACACTCTATAAAAACACACTTTCTGACTGACTGCATCATCACGGCATGCTGTAATTAAGTGCTTTCTTCCAGCCAGCCATGATCTTAGTAAACCAACTCCCTCCTTTCAGATTTTCTCACCAAGTCAAAAAACAAGGAAGTATTCAGAGACCTTCATCAACCCCTCCAAAAGCCCTGTGACACAGCCACCTCCCGGCTGCACAACCTTCCTGCTGACACATCATGTTCCACTAAAAGATCTAGGTCCTTCCTCAGACAGAAATGGATTGAATGCACATTTTAAAGCATGACAGAAAAATGAAGATCAATGGAAAGTTATGCTGTGATTTTTTGGGCAGCTCAGAGGAACATGAAGTACTGTCCCTATCAATGTAGAGGGAACCTATTCTGCACAGCAGGCAGGAAAATGAGGTAAGTGCTTTCGCAACTTCTACTTGCAAACCAAGTTGCACCAGCTCTTTATGCTACAGAAACAAGCTAAAAGTTTCTTAAAACTCTGTGCTGCAGTAACGCACTTTAATCAAGATTCACTTTATTTCTACTCAAGTCATCAGAACTGTCTTACTTTAATTATTAAGGCTTTTTAAAAAGTGGTGTTTTAAGAGAGCCAGTAATACAATGTCAGAAGTAGATTTTTTTAATAAAGCCATGCTCCCGTGTTCCTTATCTCCTGCTTTTTACTTCTTTGGGTTTCTTTCCTTGCTATAGCTCCATCTCAGTTTGATTCCCAGACAAAATTACATTGTATCAGAACTGATCTTGCATTATTTCCATAGTTTGTCATTAACTGTTCTCAATATACAATGTTTGACCACAGTCGTATCTCTTCTGCAGAGCTGCAGTGTCTTACTCAGCCGGCACATCTGCAGCTCTTTAAACTTAGCTTATCTACACAGTCCATGTTGTCTTGTCATTTTTTCATACCACTCATCTTTTTCTCTTCATTACATGTGAAGAGATCTGCTGTATTAATAATGCATGCTGCTCTTCTCAGCAGATCACACAGTGAAAGACCTTTTCAAACCTTCAGATTGAAAAGAACACAAATTGTTGATTATTGGTTTTTTTTCTAAGAAAGCTTTTAAATAATACTTTACAGAAATCTTCTCTTTACATTACAACAGTTCATCCATTCATTTTTTCCCTAGATGTACATATGGGCCTGTGCAGGACACCAGGTGCTTCTCCTTAAACTTAGTACCTTCTTTAGATTGCTCTCTCAAGGTCTGTTGGTTTTCACTCCACTCAATGGCAAAAAACACAGTCCAGTCTACTTCACAGCTAAACAGTGGCACTCCACCAGTTATATAAAAGCAGAGAAATTCCAAATAACTACTATCAATAACCATTTAGAAAGAGTTTCTGGACACCTGTTGTATGAAGTAATACTATCTCAGCATTTTCTGTGAAAGTATTACATTTACCACACAATTTCAGTTAAGTTGTAGCTTTATTACAAGCATTTAACTTCCGCCTGCTTCACAGAGAATTTCTGAGCGAGCACGACTGTACAGTGGAGTTCAGCAGAATGTAAGTGAAAAAGCTGTCAGTAAATTAGCAAATGTTTGACAGAAATGTTATTTAAGAGCACTTCAAAAACTTGATTGGGGAGCAAAAGAGGATCTAGCCTGGCACCATCTCCTAGGGAGCCACACAGCACTGCATAAACCACTGGGGTTTCAGAACATCAACAGAGCACCTGGGTGGCCATATGAAGTTGTGGCTTTACATCTCTAATATTTATTTTACGTAATTTCTTGGAATGCAGTTTATAGTTTAACACAAAAGTCTTTCCAATCTTTTAGCTCTGTGATGTCATTTCATCTCTTTAACATGAAATGGCCTTTGGCCAATTAAGCCTTTCATTAAAAAGGTTATGTAAATGAGAGTGTTAATACAAGCGCTCCCCTCCTATTCATTCCTTCCATGACATTAACAATAATGCACCTACGAGATTTATAAATAAACCCTGTGCACTCTATGCCTCCTACACTGCCTACCTCCATGTCTCAACATCTCAAAATATCTAGCTTACACAAAACAAATTGTCACAGGTATTGCAAACATTAACTATACAGAACATATAAAGGTATTTCATAATGCAAGTTTTAAAAAAAATGAGGTTAATAAATCTGAAACCCATGTCTAAACATATTGTAGTCAAAGTCATTTAAAAAGGATTCTCTTAAAGGTAAAATGAGAAAAAGCCCAATTGTTGTGAGTGACTGTCGGAACACGGGATGAAGTTCTTTGCTACATTTTATTAGTTATTTGCTACATATTTTAACAAAGCCTGGAGGACTTCCGCAAATAACAAGTGAGAAAATGTTGAAATTGTAAAATATGTTGGCAGTTACTTTGTTTTAATTCACTGAAGAAAAGCAATCAAAAGCAGCTCTTTGGGAGGGGTTCTGAAATGAAACTCCTGAACAGTTGGTATTTTTCATTAAGTGACCAATGTTGAAAATTTTTATATAAAACAATTATTATTATATGGCATCCTAATATACATGCTGTATCAAGGACAAGTGTAAAAGAACCTTTTGAAGCTTATTTCTTTCCTTTTGCCCCAAACTGCAGAAGACAGTCATTACACTGTTGAGACTATCAAGAAGCATTTGAACAAAAACTGCAGAGAATTGGAAGTTCAAGCCTATGCTATCAGTGATACCCACAGCAGTTAGGATGGATGTCTCATGAACTTACTCCACCCAACTCTTCTCAAAACAAACTTCGAAAGCAAATTACCACTAATGCTTACTTCCAAAGCTGTGTGTGTTACAGGCATCTAACAATGAGTAAATCAATTACAGCAACCCACAGTAATTTTCAGGGCTGCAGATTAACCAGTCAAGCAGCATATGTTTGCATACAGCAATGATCTATTCAAGGTCTGAGGATGAAGATCCAGAACAGTCTAAACCAGTCTCCCCATCCCCTAAACAAAACTCCCCACCCCTCCTTTGACTCAGCAGCAATGCCTTTCTCACCCTGAGCAAGCCCGTTTAGGAGGCTGAACTGGACAGGTCTTCTGCAGTTTTCATTTTTGGCCATTCACCTACTTAGACCTGCTCACTGCAGGTCAGAAAAGTAAAATAATCAGGGGAAAAGCAGCAGAAAGAATATAGCAAGGCAGGTATTTCCAAGCACAGGTAATTACTCACGAGAAAGCTTTATTTAATTCAAACCTGAAAAACTGAGAGAGGGGAGACAAAAATAACAAAAAAATGTGAAGAACTTGTTTCTTTTATCCTACCAATATAACTTCGTTTTAAAAGACGTATCAAGTCTTTAGAACTGATTGTTTCTGGGCATACTAATCAGTCTATTTTAAGAATAGAAAATACTTTCATAACTCTGTAAGAAAATATGTTAAGCCTACTAACAATAGCTATTAGTTTATCCATAGAAAATGTTTTCTATTTCGCTAAGTCACGGTTCACATCCAAGTGGACACATAGATATCTCAAGAACAAAACACTCCCTACATATCTTAGAGTCATCCAGTAAGTTCATTCTTCATTTCCTGACAAATATAAAAAAAAGCCAAAATATCAAAATAGTGAGTATTTATATAATTAAATAAAAAACTCTTCAAACGTGGATATAGTAACTAGGAAATAGAGATGAAAATTTAGAGACGGTGAAAAGGAGAAGAGTAATTCATCAGAATATCATATTGACATACTGCACAAGGGTCACCTTCAGCTGTAAACAAAAAGAGCTTTATCATTAAGTACATATTTTGGGAAAAGATTAATCACAAACTATTGTCCTCTACAGAGAAATAGCAACATCACCTCTTCTAATAGTTTTTCTTTCTCATTCTATTTAAGACATGGGTCATGACCTCGCTCATAAAAGTGTTGCTTGGATTTATATTAAGTAGTTTGAAAGAATGCTTATCCCAAGTTTCATGTATCCGCACTGTCAACTTGAAAATCTCTTTCCTCTCTACCCTTACAAAAAACACCATAAAAAAACCCCACAACCCTGCAAAAATCTGAACATTTTTCCTCCTCAACTTCCTATCCCATACTGCAGATAAGCCTTACTTATTCACTTATCTTAAATCTTGCTGGAGGACTGCCATACAATTTTATGGACACAAACATTTCTGGAGTCTAGTCCTGCCATACAAAACACTGCAGTCTTCCTCCACAGCCAGACTAGCTGTCTCAACACATTTGCCTTCGGCTCTTGTGGTTGATTTAGACTTTGCAAATTGATCTCAGCATTCCTTGAGGAACACCATGTTCATCAGCTGCCCCTTACAGTGTCAGGACACCCGTTAAACCTGAAGATTGTGGTATATAATTACGTTCCTCTTGAGCAAAGAGGCTTTCCAAAACAGAGATGAGTACTATCATCTTTATCTGGAAGCCTAAGATTTTGAGAGGCTGCTCCAAAACTAGGCAATGAAATTCCACAGAATTAAGGACCACAGAAAAGCTCACCAACTTTTCCAGCACAAGCTGCCTTTCCTAGTCAGATGCTACATTTTTCCTACAAGATTTGTCTCCATATATCATAGTTGAGGAAGCCAGCATAACAACTTGCAGAAAAGCAAACAACTCCCCAAACTCTGAAGACAGAGCTTGCAGGAGCTCTGAGGGCAGCGAGCCCCACAATCACAGATTGTGTCTAACTCACTTTAAAAATGCATTTCATAACACTGAAGTGTGTTCATTCAACAACATTTGAAGTTTACTGCAGAAAGTTTTTCCCACAAACAGTAAAGAGGTTAGTAATTACCACAAACACTTATAAAATAAGTGGCTAAAAAATACTACAATTTATCCCAAAATTTTAAAGTATATTTATTCTTTCAAGATGACTTGTGTTCATATTGAGGAAAAGGGGAGAAAAAGAGAAGATAGCTGGCTATTTTTTTAACAGTTTGGGTTGAAATTGCTTTTCAAAGGCTAGTCTAATAAAGGTAGTGCAAGGTGCACTAAGATGAGCAAACTATGTATAAAATAGAAGTAATTTTTACTAAATGCTTGGCAAAATTAGATGAATAAGACAGAACATCTATCAGCCAATATCACCTGATAAAACCTACTGAAAAGCTCAGGGAAAGAAAAGACAGGTAGTATTTCCTCACTAAGAATACTGAAAAATATTTCCAGTGTCACATATTCATATTTTCTAAAGTGGATGAATAACTCAGCAAATAAACAAATAATCATAGTCAATAGGAAGAGTAAAACATACAGACGCACACAAGAAACAGTGTATGCTCCTACCAGTGATGCCAAAGAAAAGCTGACGGTACAATGGAAAATGTTCAATGTCTTTAACGCACAACTCTTTTAGAAAAACACTAAAAAGGTTCCATCAACCTGTTCATATTTAAAGATGTGATAAATCAGTAATTTTAATTCTGTAATTTCATGACAGTGGCACAGTTGCAAATACTTCAGTTACACTCCAAGTTTCACCCAGATATTCTAGTAAAAGAAAAAAACATCTGGACTCTGAAAAAAAGAAAATCAAATCATCACTGAGGCCGGGACATCTGCCCTTTCCTCTTCCTCCAATTATTTCTCTATAAGGCACTCACTGCAAAAGCACAATGAAATACCTGAGAAAGGGGTGGAATTCCACGGAAATGAGTTGAATGTATTACTGAATTACTGAATGCATTACTAAATTTCACATAATGTAAACTGTCTGGCTTCAAAGCAGTAATGACTAAGCTCACATAACTACACACTAACAGAACACACATTCAAACATTACATTCTAGATGTCAGGAATCCACTTAAACAGAGCACATTTTTATTAGAAAATAGACTTCATTTCTTAGTTTCAACTGAACTGGCTCCATGTTGCTCTAAGATTAGAAGAGAGATTAGAATGAAGTGGGTACAAGAAATATCTCACATATCAAAGACATGACAAGGAAAAACTACACAGTGCTGGCAACAACCACCAAATCCACTGTGGATTTCAGCCCTCTGGACTGAAACAACCCCTTGCCTAATTCTGGGCCTATAAGTAGTCCTACCCACTTAATTGTATTTACTAAAATGTTTTAAGCTAAACATGCATGTAAGCACTTGCAAAGCTGCACTCTAATAATATTTTTGAAAAACATTCACCCTGTCCCAAAATGTCTTTCAAAAGACTTTCAGGAATCTCTAGGGTCCATTTGACTTTCATGATTTGTTAAATAGTCATTAAGAAATCCTAGTGTGGCTATCTGATCTGTTTTCTTGGGGAAAGAAATTCAAACCCCTAAAGAAAATTCCCACTATGACAGAGAAACTCACGTCATCTTTTTTGTGAACAGATGATATTCACATTTTGACAACAACTGCACAGTATAACAATACAGATTTTGGATATACTATATTTGATTTTTCACATTAGTGTTGAAAAAAAAGGAATTTCTATGAAAATAACTGGTTAATGCCATTTCCTGGGATACCTATTTCTCTGAAAGAAACTTTCCTTTAGGATGGCTCATCAGGGGATCCAGCATCTACAGAAATTGATCCTGTCATGGTTCCTGCACTCTAATGGTGCAAAAGTAATTTTTGTACCACCCTCAATCTGTTTTCTTACCAAAACAGGGCTCTGAATTGCTTAAAATCAGGCTACAAATAGGAAACAAATTGAACAAATAACTAACCATGGTAACACTGCAAGTGCCTATTCCCTCCATAAATTGTATTTGACACAGTTTTGTAAGATTTTCAGGCAAAGAATCAAGAATACCGATTTCAGGTACTGCAGTAAACTATTGGCCTGTTTCGTCGTGTGAACCTCATGAAGTTCAACAAGGCCAAGTGCAAGGTCCTGCACCTGGGCTGGTGCAATCCCCAGTATCAATACAGGCTGGGGGGGTGAAGGAATTTTCTGTGGAACCTTCAGAATAGTTTTATCTATTATAAATATACCCACCTCACCATAACAACCTAGAAGTATACCCTTTTTTCTTTAAATTTAAACAATCTTGTCTCAGTGTAACACTGCTGATGTAGTTGATGCTGTTGCTCTGACATAAGACTATGAAATCAGAAAACATTGTGTTAAGTGTAAGGTCAAGTAAGTATTTCTATAATTTAATCCAGGCAGGTATCAAAGCAGGCTGCAGTGCTATCAGCTGCTTTGTGCCAGTGCCACAGAACATACATATCAGACGGAGAAATAGTAACATGGCACCAAGAACAACTTCTGAATAATCCCTTGGCAGCTACAACTCAAATTAGTCATTTTGGCATTTCACATGGTGATGGATTCCACTATTTTCAACTATTTTCAGAAGAAAATATGAGCCAGTATTTATCTTTAAAACTCGATTGTTTACTGACAGAATTCTGCTTTTCCTAAAACACAGGGGAAGAAACAACAGATTAAAGCAAAAGACTACAACACAACCCCCCCCTTTTTAGTTACCTAAATTCAAACACGGAGAAGTACTGATAGGAATTGACCTTTTACAAGTTTCTTGACAACAAAAAATCCTTTCCAGTTTCTACAATTTTCTCTGTACATAGCCTAGTAAGACAGTGTGCTATTACTCCAAATGTGATAGCAGAGTTTATTTCATTCTTTTACTCTAATTCTCTTTTCTCCCAAGCTTATATTAGCATATTCTAGCTGAATTCAAGCTCTCTGCAATACAAAAGTAGCTACAGTATTTGCACAGCAGTACACAGAGATTTGCTCTTGTCCCCAGGTTCTCTTCAAAGTCTCTGTAGTAGAACATGCAGATGATGGCATGTATTCAAAAAAATTAGGCTGCACATTTTAATCAATAAACACACCATTCATTTGAAACCTTGTTCCCCGAGGAAACGAGATATGCTGCAGATTTTTTAGTTTGTTTTGGACAAGTTCAGGATTGTGGGTTGTTTGGGTTTTTTTGTTATTGTGGTAGTTACCATTGTGATCTGCAAATCTGCCAGGATTAACTGAGAAAATGATTCAGGCTAGTTTTAATCCAGGCTAGTTACTCAAAACAATTCACAACACACCAGCACAAACATTGTGCCACCATCAAGGTGGTGCCCCATGGAAGCAGGTGGAGCTACTGCTATAACTGATACTGAGACTATTTGTGGAACCCTGTTAGCCATTTGTTTTTAAACAGATTCATACATCTAAGGGAGAAAGGCACAGGTTCAGTTTCCCATACTGAAAAACTTCTGTGTTCCTCAGATTTCTGAACATTTAGTGTTCTAATATTAAAAGCTGCTTGGTATCTCAATCCAACAGTGTACAGTCTTATAGGTTCATTTACAAATTCTTCCAAGATAAATAGATTTTTGTCAAGTAGGTAAAAAATTGATTGGTACTACTCTTAAGGACTAAAGCCCTTAAATAAGTACAAAAATAGCTACACATGAAAAAAAAAAAATTCAAAATCCAGACTATTAAAAAATAATCCAGAAAACCTTATTTCACAACAGGGTAACCCACTCTAGTTCATCTAGGGAACCCAGTTGATGGACTTCAGCAAAACTTTTGATACTGTCTCCCACAGTATCCTTCTGGACAAAATGTCCAGCACACAACTGGACACACAGTGTGCTACATATCATGTAACACACAGCACTACATGATGGGTGAGCAACTGGCTCACAGGTCAGGCTGAAAGAGTTACAGTGAATGGGTAACATCATGTTGGTGTCCAGTCAGTAGTGGGATTCCACAGGGCTCCATCCTTGGCCCTGTGCTTTTAAACATCTTCATTAAGAATTTGGACACAGGACTCAAAGGAATCCTAAGTTTGCTGATGACACTAAACTGGGAAGGGGCTGTTAATTCCCTCAAGGGCAGAGAGGCCCTGCAGAGAGATCTCCACAAATAAGAAGACTGGGCCACATGAAGCTTAACAAGGGCAAGCACCAAATTCTGCTCCTGAGATGGAGAGTGTTTCCAGCATCTCATTTCCTGGTTGTGTGTATAGACCAGGGAATGAGATGATGGAAAGCAGTGCCAGAGAAAGGCACCTGGTTGCTGGCAAGTTGAATATGAGTCAGAAGAAGACTGGGCCACATGAAGCTTAACAAGGGCAAGCACCAAATTCTGCTCCTGAGATGGAGAGTGTTTCCAGCATCTCATTTCCTGGTTGTGTGTATAGACCAGGGAATGAGATGATGGAAAGCAGTGCCAGAGAAAGGCACCTGGTTGCTGGCAAGTTGAATATGAGTCAGCAGTGCCCTGGCAGCCAGGAGGGCCAACCATGTCCTGGGGAGGCATCAGGCAAAGCCTCCCCAGTCAGGTGAGGGAGGAGATTGTCCCACTCTGCTCTGCACTGGGGCGGCCTCACCTTGAATATTGTGTGCAGTTTTGGGTGCCACAATGTAAAAAAGACATTAAGCTTTTAGAGAGTGTCCAAAGGAGGGCAACGAGGACGGTGAAGGGTCTGGAGGGGAAGCCTTATGAGGAGTGGCTGAGGGCACTTGGTTTGTTCAGCCTGGAGACTGAGGAGAGACCTCATTGTGGTCTTCAACATCCTCAAGAGGAAAGCCAAGGGGCAGGCACTGATCTTTTCACTCTCATGACCAGTGACAGGACTCAAGGAAACGGCATGAAGCTCAGTCAGGGTAGGTTTAGGTTGGACATCAGGAAAACGTTTTTCACCCAGAGCATGGCTGGGCACTGGAACAGGCTTCCCAAAGGAAGTGGTTACAGCACCAAGCCTGACAGCCCTCTCAGGAAGCATTTGGACAACACCCTCAGACACAAGGTGTGATTATTGGGGTGTCCTGTGTTGGACTTGATGATCTTGATGAGTGCCTTTCAACTCAGCACATTCTATGATTCAGTTAGCAAGACCATCATGTCTATTCCGCTTTTGAATGTGCTACTCCTAAGGCAGAAAAGTGAAGGTGCCTCCATTAATAATATTGCACATACATACACCTGAGAATGCATGTGTCCTCTGCTGTGCCCAGCTTTTTAAAGGGGCGACCTTCTTTGTTGTATCTGCCTTCACAGCCTTATTGACCACCCATCTTGTAAGTTCATGTCTGCAAAATCTCATCTCTTTCTGCTTCTAGAAGTCGTCTAAAAACATACCAAATCCTACAGCATTTCAAGGCTTCCCGCATCCCCTGATTACTCATGGCTCGTAAGTGGATGGGACAGAGTTTCTCTGAAAGCTTCTCTGAAAAGACAGAAGGACATTCTAAACTCTTTGTCTGCGGCTGATGGAGATCTCTACAAAGAAACTCACATGCTCAGGAACTCTAGTCTCAATCTGACAATGAAATACCTTGTATATTCAGAATGGCAGTACTATTTCAAAGACTTTTCAAGGTAAAGTTAATATAAGGAAGGGCCCCTGGGCACTGTGAACCTTGAAACAGGTATAAAAATTTTCTTCCAACTGATAATAGCTCTGCATGGTAGTGGTGTTATCTTCATACACATGGGCAATAAAATGTTGCCTTAATCACCATGTATTTAAAGGAAGGTATTCATGTCTGCCTTTATTGAGACACCTAAATTACAATCTTATCAGAATTTGTTTACAAACTGATATTAAAAATATCAGCTGAGATGACGGTAGCAAAAAAAAGATATCTTAACACAGATGAATAATTTCAGTTTATTTTGCTTGTGTTTATGCCACCATAATCACTTTCCCCTTTATGTGTATATTTGTCTTTGTAATATAAACCTGAAAAAAAAAAACAACAAAAACACGACAGTGAAATAAAAGATAAGATATTCAGGGCTCAGTGAATATCCCAAATTACTTGGGAAAATAAAGCAAAATAGAAAACAGATTTCAAATTCATCATAGTTCTCTGAGTGGAAAATAGTTTTCCCACAGACAATAACTTCATGTTTCCTAAATTTTCCATGCACTTTGGCAACAAGCAATTCTGATATGGAAAGGCAAGAAAATATTTGCAGATCAATCCCCTCATGAGCCATCTGAATGAGTTGCTTCCTCAAGGAGTCACCTTTCTTATATTTGAAGAAAAAAATTGTACATCAATCACTAGGGTCAGAGGAGGTGTATTCACTTGGCTAAAGGTTGTGGGAAAGAAAAAATTTTACACAGGTCTCTTATAAAAGTATTTCTGCACACATCCTCTATGAATATACACAGGTGCAGAGCACACACCCAGGACCTAACCAGAAAGAGGACAGCCACAGCAGCGTGGCACTACCCAACAGCAAGCAGCGATCACGACTAGCTCTCTACTAAAGCACAATTTAAATATGGGAATACAAAGTCCTTGTATCAACAGAAGACAGTTTCACAGCTTTACTGCACATCACTTAGGTAAGAGCATGACCTTGATGTTTCAGACCATTTGAGACAAAGTTGTGTGCCTATTTATTCGAGTTTCTTGTCATTCCTTATTGTTCTACAAGGAAAATCTGTATATAACTAGTTATACACACCTCACTGTGCAAGGGAGTTCAGACATATGAAAAAGTTGATTATGGAATAGGGCTATATACATTTACTCATCAACCAGCATTTTCAGGAATAACATGAGATAATTGGAATTGCTTTATTTTAGATGAAATGATGATCTATTTCTACTTTACCACCTCTTGCTCTGCACTAGATTTCACCACTGTATTTCTTAGCTTATTCTATCATACTGTGTCTTATCTCACAATTAAGTCAAAACCAGCAGAATAATCAGCAATTTATGCTTAAAAAGAACCTTGCCAGCACTCCGGGTAAATGATCGTTTCCAAGACCACATCTGTGCCAGCAAGTGAAACAACAGCGGCACCTGAGCCCCCGTGCGAGGCCTCCGCCCCCCAGGCTGTAACCACAGCAATGCTTCTGGACAGCCAGAGTCCAGGAACTTCCCTCCGGGGACAGGGCAATACTGTGCCAGCTACAGCAGGACCCTGACACAGTCAGGGTTACTGCTACTAGAGAAAAACTTACAGACTACAGTGATATTTTACTTTCATGACTGTTTTGCATGTAATTAAATGCAAGCAAGGAAAAATGTTATGCTCCTCTCACAATCTTGACGGGCTGTCAGCATCAGTGACCCTATTACACTGGGAAGCACGTTTGTTTTCCCCCCTCCGACCATTTTAGAGAACAACTAACCTGACAGTGCTTAAGATTTTATACATCAGAAAATAAATCAAAACATGATTGCATTAAAAACAATACCAATTCCACAATTCAGAAAATTACTCAGTGTATAAACCCCAAAACAATTCCAATGTGCCAAGAAAACAGTCCAACCACACAGCAGCCACTTCTGATAGCTATGCTCTAGAAATTAAAGTTGAGATCAAAATACAGCTAGAAAGTTCTACCTTGGAAGCAAAATGTGTGTGTCTTCAATCATGCTTCCTGCATACTCCAGAAAGGCAAAACAGCCATTCCTCTGCCTCATCACATTCAGCATCCACTTGATGTAACACAATGATAAACAGAAATAACTTCAGTGTACATCTGGTTGGTTTTGATTTAATAAAAATACACTTGGATTGCAAGTACACTGCAACTTTATGAATTCCCATCTAAGTCTGAAAGACACTGCGTATCTTCCCTCATAAATTTAGACAGTGTGGTTATAAAACATGAATACCATATTACCAAGCATACTTTCAGCAATACAGCATAAGCAAAACTGTCCATCCTATACAGAAAAATTAAAATTAACTCTACAGTTTGGTTCAATGCCATTTGATTTTCTGATTCAGTTAAGTTCTACAGTAGAGTCATATAAATTCAGGAGCTTTTTAAATAATGAATAATATCATACCTTACAAAATTGGTTTTAAAGCTACATATTTCATTTTAAATCTGTCAAATTTTGGCAAAGATGTTTTCACAGGTAGAAAGGGGACCTTTGGGACTTCTGGCACTTGAGAAATACTGCAGGGCAAATGTGGGGAAAAAATACTGGTATTTCTTCTAAAAAAAATGAAGAGCACTGAAATAGTTTATTTTGACACTTAAATTTTCTTTCTTCAGAGGCAGCCAACTATTAAAATAGAATAAGTGATTCATACCTCATGGTGCTACTGTTTCAGGCTTCTACACGCACAAACCATTCTTCATCACAGCATCCATATTTAGAGGTTTTCTTCATAGACCTTACTGAAATAATTTTTAAAACATAGAACTAGCTGTTTATCTATGATTTAAAGGAATTGCTGGCATAGTATTTTTTCAGGAGATCAGCTTATATTAGTCTGTTTTATATTTCTTCTATCTTCTAATCCAAGCTTAAAACAGTTCTGACACAGAACAAACGCTAGGTGCATAAAAACCAGTTTGTGCTGCCTTATTTGCTGCGACATTCAGGTTTTACCATTAGAAGTTCTGCTGCTCCCCACCCTCACTGGCATTAATGCCACCATTTCCAGAGTCAAGACAAACCCTTCAGTTCTGGGAAGATGACAACGAGCAGGGAATAAGAAAAACAAATTAAAAATAAAATAAAAAAGAAGCACATTTCAAATAGCTGAAGTAATTTATTCATATCAATACTGAATAGGGAACTTGAAAGTGATTAAAAAAACAGGGCTTTACAAAACTTCACAATATAGTAATAGGAATTTTTTTTTTTTTGAAAATGCAGTTAGTTATCTTCAGCTTTCTTTATTAAATCTATAGCTCAGTTCAGGTGCTTGTAATACCAGCATAGATGGAACTCTTAAGTTTAACAGAATTACTATTTTATTCTCACAGAGAAAAAAAAATTAAACACAGAATAATGTTTAAATTAATAGCAGCAGCTGCAATACAATAATAAACTGTCAGTACCTCCTTGCCAGATGAGTAATACAAGTAGTTGTTCTCAGTCACTTTTTATAGAAAAGAACATAAAGAAAAGGGGGGGGGAGGGGAGGGTTACTTTATAATCCAGGTTTATACATCCTAAAGAGGTCATTAAATTGAATAGGCCAAGAAATAAAAACTATGGCTTAATGCCTAAGTGGGCTGACTTTTACTGTTGAAGGAGGTCCAGAGATGTTCACTAACGGAAACAGATCATGTCTGCATACCCCTGACATTAGAAAGATTTTCATTATTCACTATACCAACAGCTTCCAACATGGTATTACTTCCTGCTCTTCTCCATTTTTCTGTGCTATTAGAGGGAGTAATTCTATTCCTAAGACAACAGACTTCATGGGTTTTCTATCACAAAAGTTTAAAAATACCACCAAAAAATCCCAGAATTGAGAAGTCAAGCATGGTTATAAAATTGTGTAAGAAGGGGTGGAAACAATACTAAGTCACCCCATAACATCTTATATCTACTTACTGCAGCTTTTTCCCAATTACTTCAGCTGCACATATTAGAAGTCTACCACAACATACCCATCCCTATATAGCAAATGGGGCTAAAAGTAATTTACAAATAAAAACCTGTGTCCTAAACACGCCACAAACAACAAGGCCTGTCTCCCTCCCTCATCTTGCACTTAACATAATCAGCACTAAACTGAAAATGGAGACTAGAACAAACCAGTTTCAGAAACCACAGGGAAAACCAGTTTAAAACTAGTTTCTGTATGAAATAGAACATTTTCATACCAAGGCAAGCCAAACGATTGTATACCTCTCAACCAAAACCTGTGCTATTACAGTTCTGAGAGCATTATCTCTTTGCAGATATGCACATACACACTACCATGAACTTATCAATGGAGGACTCTTCATTTCGAACAAAAGAAAAACACAGGAAGTCAATCAAGTTGTACAGTAGCAACAAACACAAGCAGACTAAGTTTGCCAAATTCACAGTTCATTCAAGAAAAGGTTATTACCAAGGGACCCCAAAAGATACTTTTCTGTATCTATTCCATACTAGGGTAAATCTGTGCTGTTGAGACAGCAATGTTTGATATTTAACCCACAACTAAGCTACAGACTTTGGACAACTACCTATAACAGCAATGACAGACATAGACAAAGAACAATGATGCGTTACAGCCTTTAAACAGTAATCAAGGATTTAGTTAAACTTTAGATACCATCTGGAAGAAAGTGTGGAACTACAGCATTTTTTCCTTCTAGCTATTTATTTATTTGCTAGTTGTAACCATCAACATTATGTATTTTGAGATTAAAAAAATAAGAATATTATTTGGTAAAGATTTGCTTTTCTTCTTTCATAGTTGTTCAAATCTTCTTTCATGTCTGTATGTGACCTCTTCATTTCCTACCGAAGAAAATGATAAGAAAATTCTTGTGTTTGGATGAGTCACACAAACTTTATCTTGTTTTACGTAGGAAGCTGTTATTCTGTACTTTACATACAGACTAATAAAATCAGTACTTATGAGTTAGAACAGTGAAGAGGTAATAAAAAAATCAGTTGGTTATCTGAACCCTCAAGGTTCTGAATTAAATACTCAGGCATAGCTGCCTTGTGATCATCCTTTTTATATCACATAAATCCATTCTAAATATTAAATTCTTCTCCAGTATAGGTTAAAAAGAAAACTTCATCACTGCCATTTCAAATAGCTGGAAATGCAGAGAGATTTGTCTAATTCTATACAGTGACAGCACTGGAATAAGGTTCAGACCCTCCTGTACACCATCCTTTTTAATCTCTGCCTGTACCATTTGAACAACACCATCCTATTAACAAAAATGAATGATGGAATGACTATGGAATTAAAGTAACAATGCTGCACACTAACATCATAACTCATTAGCCTTCATCTGGGCACACAGAAAAAACAAAATGATTGTTTGCAAGAGATTTGACTCAGGTAAGTCACTCTACATGAAATAAAATGACTGAAAGACAAGCATAATCAAAACCAAATTTTACGTGTCACCCAGATTGTTTTTCTTCTCATGTCTATCACCTTCCATACTCTACAACAACTGAAGTAGAGACTGAACTGAGGCATGTTTCATATGACAGTGAAGAAATTTGCATCTATACAACAACTTAAGTCCATACCACATAAAGCAGCTGTTAGTGAGACTATTCAACCTTGTGAAATCTGGACAAAACTCACAAAATCACAATCCGCCAAATATTCCAACCCCTCTGCACATCAGGAGGTGGCCAAATTGTGGTTTAAGCATACAGTCTTAAAACTCCGTTAGCTGGTAATTAGTATGATGTTCCAAATCAGGATGCACATGAGGCTCCACCTGCACTAGAGCAGCTGACACAGGGTGTGGATGTGCTGATGGCAACACGGGGACGTTGGGACACTGCACGGCTGTAGCAGCAAAAGCTTCATGCACAGTAGGTATGGCTTGGAACTGAGCACTGCATTCAACATGGTGTTTACATTGTGAATGGCTCATTAAAATAAATTTATTACTAGTCAAGTCTGCCAATATAAACATAGTATTCTTGTTCTTAACCAATGGGATGTACCAACAAAAAAGTATTTAAAAGAAATTTGTCACCAGAAACATTTGCTGGTTTTCAGTGTAATAGTTTAGCAAAATACCTTGGACACAATATAGCATCCTTCACCCTCAAGACCCCATCCTTATGGGCTATAAAAATATACATATTTAATTTTTAAATATTCTTTCATTGCATAAAACTCTACTACCAAGTCTCAATCACTTTCATATTAAAATCCAAAGTCAGGTTCACTGTGAAGTTGATATAATACCAGTTATGCTTTGTAGATCAAGCACTGGCAAGAAATTATCCATTGATAGCTGCACAGATTGGTTACTGTGGTAGTACTTTTTTTTCTTTTTAAATTAGGCAGCTTTTGTTTCAGATTGCATTACTAGACAAATAGCCAAATGCTTTGGCATTGCTCTGCCAGTAGTTAAAAACTGGGTTCTAATCAGCATTTACACACATTCCAACTGACACTGAGGCTACTAATATTTGGAAAAGTGAAGAGTTCCTGAATTTTTATTCCTTCACAAATAAAGCAGGAGAAAACTGCTAATTTTATAGTGTGGGTGTCCTTTTGTTTCCCTTAAATTGTTACAGAGACTGAACAACTAAAGGGTACAAATGGCACACTGCAATCTGATCAATACAGATGAAGTATTGGGAGTAGAACATTCCTCTTGTGAATGCACACACACAATATCCACAAGCACCTTGCACGGCAGTAAAAGTATTGAAGCCAAGCACAATGTTCTTTTTGCTTTCTTAAACTACAAGTGAAATACTTTAATCCTAGTATGGAAAAAGACAGAATATAAGAATAGGTGAAGCTGTCAGAAAACAGAACTTCTCTAGCTAACTATACTGCTATATATAAATCCATCAGAGGAGAACAATGAACAGAAGACAACTCTGTTTCCTTAAAGATCATCTTTTCCAACTCAGCAGTAGATGCTCTAAAATTACAGATCAAAAATACAAATTTTATAGAAAGAGTCAGAAACTAAGAAAGAAATAATAGCACAAGAAACATAAACAAAAAAGATTATTTCTTCAAGAACAGAGAATCATCTGGCCCTCTGACTACTTACTGGGCAACAAATTTTAGATAAGATCCTGCTAACTGCTATGTTTTCAGCTCTTCCCCATACTTGCTGGCTCAAATTAACACAACAGATTGCTCTTGCTGATTCAAAACTATGCAGCAATAAATTCAGTAAAATGAAACAACTTTCATGTTAAATATGAAACACTTAAAAAGCCCCTAAGGCCAAAATCCTGCAAAGGGATACATTGTGTCGGCCATGATGACCTGGAGAGCCCGTATTAACAGAGCTCAGTCTAGAGATCTGCTCAATTAACACTCTTGGTATAAAGCTGGCATCTACTCAATTGATGGGATGGTTATGGACAAACGCATCTATTGAAAGGATGAGAGTCACAGCTGTATCTGCAACCCACTTTTCCTTAAGAGTAAGAGTCCAGGGTCTCAATAGCAAGAGTCAACATGGATGAACATCTATTCATGTTCAAACTAGTGGAAATACACAGTTCACTTGTCAACTTTATTTTAACAAAGAAATACATGGCAAATTAGTTCAGTTTTGGTTTGTGAGTTGGGGTTTTTTAGGTTCTAAGGCACATATATTCTGAGACACTTGAGCACTCTCCTGCTAATCATCTCTCCATTTCTCAGTCCACCGTGCTTGAATTCCCAGCGTAGCCCAGCACTGTGCTCACAATTCCACTGCTGCACTGTCTAACTGACAGTTTTAAGAGCTCCTTCCCTCAAAGGCTGACACTGCAGGGCAGGCAAAATATACTCAACATTTTACACCACCAGTGTAATGCCAAACTTTATGTTTAACCCTAAAATCCTGAGGCTTGCGCTGACCAAGCCCAGGAACAGACACCAGATCCTTTCTCTCGCCAAGTACCCTCAACTGCAGCTCCAGCAGAAGGCCCAGGCAGACCACGGCAGGGAGGAGGACGATAAGATTTATCTGAGCTGTTCGTCACCACCATACAACACTAAAGTTGAGTTCAGCATGTGCTGAAGTGATACAATTACACATGGCAAGGAAGTGGAGGTCTGGATTAGTTTTACACAGCCCACAGTGATCTATCTGCTCTAGTTTTAGAACACATTAAGTGTTCAGCTAACTCCTGCCAACGCACCCCTGAATAATGTATATTAAACACTATAGAAAATAACTCAGTTAATACTGTAGATAGAGCTTATACGCAAAAGCATAAATACACAAATGTATTTGAGAACCTTTAAGCTCTCCTTAAATTTAGTTGTCAAGTGGGAACTATTCGGTAGGAATGTATTTATAGAAGGGTTTCTTATAGATCACCCAAGGTCAAATACCATTAAGCGCTATCATCCATGTGTACATGAAGCACACATAAAAATGTCACTTCATTAAATTAGTGGATGACACAACTGGCAGGAAAGCAAATTTTAAGAATATGGTAGGTTTACAAAGTGATCTGCACGATCCAAATGTAACACACAAAACAGGTTTTCAAAACCACTAATGCAATGTTACATGACCAAAAAGAGAAAGAGACCATATCACAGAAAGCTGTGACAATAACGAAGTTATTTATCTTAGCAGAGACAACATAACAACAGGCTTTCAACAATGAGAAAAGAACTCAGTCCACATCTAAATGAGGTTGCAATAACCACTTCCCCTTGCAGAAACAGATCACTGAACAGTTCTAGCATTCCCATTTTCATCTCCTTATCAGACCACAGCCCGAAGAACCCCAGCAAGTGCAGGCCACACATCTGACCTATGCTAATGAGTAGAAAGCCCTGTGATTTTTTTTTTTTTTAGCAGAAAAAAAGAGTGGTGACAACCATGCCACACATTTCAATTTGTGGGTTTTTTTATTTCGCCTCCATAACTATGGAGGGCAAACTAAATGAAAGGTTCTCCATCTCTGAATGCCTCTGAATTGAGAATGCATGTCTTTTTCAAAGATGCTTTAATCAAACACAAATGATTATGCTCAACACAGGCATAAATAACAAGTGTTAATGCATATAATATAGCAAAAAGTACATTAGAAAATCTAACAGCCTCTCTTGAGCCCCAAAGGGGGTGGAAGGAACACAATTAATCAATGTATTTGGCTTTATAGATTATCCTGCTGAAGAAATAAGATGGATGTGGTCAGCCATCCTGTGGGCAGGGACATACACAAAGACAGTCTCTTCATTTACAGCCACTGAATAAAACATCTCTTGATAGGCAGTGGAATTGGTATCTAGAGAAAGACAGCTTATTACCTCAGCTTTTCACATCTTTCAAATTTACACCATGTGTTGTAGAATAACAGTTACTTTTTCACTTTTTATGGCTTCCCAAAAATAAAGCATGCACACAAAATGCAGAATAGCAGCTGTTTATGACTTTTTACACTGTAAGGAAATGAATTCCATTTTGAATTCCATTCCACATTTTTAGTTTTGGTTATGTTATTTTTGGAGGATGAAATAGTGGCATTCCAGCTAGTCTTTTTAAGATGTTTTCCCTGACTCTTAGTTTCTGTTGCTGCATTCCTACTTTAAACTGAAAATACATTTCCACTTATGATAATTTACACTGAAAGTAAACTGCTTGGTAAACAGGTATATTTTTCAATATGAATATAATACTTTCATACTCAAGACTCCTTAGCAGCATGCAAATGCAAAATTAATGTCAACCAGCATAAAACAACAATACTAATGCCCAAAATAAAAAGCATTTACAGGAAATCCGTTGTAAATTTCCTAAATAAGAATAATAAATAGTTATTATTTCATACACAGACATGTAGAATGCACAAGCTAGGAAACTTGATTGATTAGTGTTAAATTTTACTTGCTGCTAATTTTTTAAACAATGCTTACAGAGTGCAGAAAGCAAAGTGATCTTTAGCATTAAAAAAATGCATTTGCTATCCAACTAACACTCTCCCATGGTTTGTTAATTTGCCCAATGTATTACATGAAGTGGTCTACACTGTAAGCATACGAAACAAACAAACAGGAAAAAAATTAGATTCTAAGCAGTCCAGCCTCAATTCTGCAGTTAGAATTTGTCTTTAGAAACATATTTTAGTGTATTTAATATATGTCCAAGGAATGGGAGGCGAGACAATGAAAGAATCACACCGCTGAGTATAAAAGCAGAGAGTGTGAAAAAGTCTACTGGGGTTAAGTATTAACCTGATGCATTTTTCAGAACGACTGTACTATTTTTAACTGCTCTTTTTTGGCCACAGGTCAAAGTTTTCCTAGCAAAATACCAAAGTGAAAACGCTGGGAGCGAAGCCCAGAGGCAGCTCTCTTTGCTTTGGCCTAGGCAGAAACTTATCTGAACCCAGAGATATGCAACGCTGTTTCCCACTCCCCTCCATTGACTATGGCTGTCATTATGCCTCTGACCATCTCTGAGAGGAGTAACACAGCACTACAGCCTCGGGAAGAACATTTTTCAGATGTTATAGGAAATTCCTATATTCTCCACACAGCAGACATACACACTGTTCAGTCAGTTCCTGTATTTTCGGCCAAACAGAACCGAGTTATTTAAAAGCAGAAGGGGAAAAAAAAAAAAAAAAGAAAAAAAAAAAAAAAAAGACCCAGTGTAAGTGCCTTGAGCAACTCTGGGAAGGACTGGGATTGAATTCCCCCCTTTTCTGCTCCTCATAACTGGGACACATTGGCAATCTTAAGAGACACTGGAAATATAAGATTTGAAGACCCTAAGGTTCAGTTAAAATAATAGCAACAATAATAATAATTTTGATAATAACAATGATAACAACAACAAAAATAATAATCTGTGTCTTACTGCCTTTCCAGAGTTTGGATGTTTTAAATGGGGAAATCTAACTCCCTTCCCACTTCTTCCCGAGGGCATGAATTTCTCACTAAAGTAAATTATATTTCATACGTTCACACAGAAAAATGCTATTTGAAACAGGAGAGAGACGAATCCATTTGCCCCGACGGAACACAAGCGTGACCCCGCAGGACCCCCCAGCCACATTTCTGCCTTAGGCGTGCCCTTTTCCTGCATTATTCCCACCCCCATCCCGTGCCCCGGGGCCGCTCCGCGGGGCCGAGCGATGCGCGCACACAAAGGCAGGTCCTGCGGGCCGGGCACGCCGCGGTGCGAGCCGCGAAACCCCCGCTGCGAGCGATGCTGGGGCAGAAAACAGGGCGCTTCCCTCCCGCGGCCACAGCCCGGCACGGACGGCTCTCGTTTCCCCCAGCACAAGCAGTGCCGAGCCCGGCAGCGCTCGGACCCGGCGCAGCCCGGGGGGCGAGGGCCGACCCCGCCGGCGCGGAGAGGCTCTTTCGTGCTGCCCCGGGAGAGCCCCCTCCGG
>VXBX01009439.1:2281333-2306963 GCA_013400415.1 Scytalopus superciliaris
AGAGGTAAAGGGAGAATAATTTTCTTTCTGTTTGGGAAAAACATGACTATTTCTCCTTTTGTCCAACAAGGACAGTCAGGTTTCACTACTGTTATTACTAGGCTTCACTCTGAAATAGAAGATGGGATGACTGTGTGAAGAGGCTTGGGTAGAGATGATCTCAGCTTTGCCCCAATCCACATGAAGACTTCATCTAGGCTTTGGTGATGGATGATAATGTTAAAATGAGACACTATGTGGAGAAGCAGAATTAAGGTACTAGAAGAGGCAATTGCAACAAAATTGGAAGAAAAGTTGGAAGATTTTAATAAATTTAGTATCAGATAACATCATAATTCTGAAATTACTAAAACTTCGTCTTAATTTCATAACAAGTGATTTTTCAAATGAATTCCTGTTGTCAGGATAACACCGTATGATTGAAAATAGGAAGATAGAGCTATCTCTTAAAAGGAGACAAATATGAGAGTTCAGAGACTTGTCTTCAGTAAATAATTTGATATGATAAAGCTGGAGTTAGTGTGAATTACGAAGTGAACTTTTCATGTACATTCTTTGTAGGAACCCAGCTATAAAGTGTTCTGAAGGGTGACATGCTATTTCTAAACTACAAAGAACTGACTACATGTAGGACAGCAATGCCTTATGGGGTGAAAGAGGCAGATAGGTATTAGTTGAATCCTTGAAGATTTTGATTGGTAGGAATTAAAAGGACCAATTCTGGTCTGTCTTGCTTAACTTTTGAAATAGGAACCCTTTTATTTACCAGCATGAAATCCAGGCATGCACTGCTTATGCTGGCTGTTTGCAGAGAGTCAGAAGACAACATCAGTAGAGTGAAGGGTGGGGATATCACTTGGAAGATCTGGATCATCTCAATGATGGGAATGATAGAAATAGGATATAATCAAATGGTACAGTCTATAAAGGGATGTGCCCTTGGGGACTAGTAAGAAATTCTGATGTAATGTGGGAACTTACCATTTGGAAATAGCTCAGGAGACGTACTTCAGGCTTCCATTAGCTGATGAATTAAATGAATGGAATTAAACAGGATAAAATTGTAAAATTTAAGAAGTTACTCAAGTAAGATAGGGCAGGGCAAGATGAAGTGAAAACACTGCTGGGACATAAATAGTTCCATTTATCTGTATTGAACGAGAGGAACTGAAAGTGGAAATTTGGCAGAGTTAAAGGAACAAAGCAGCCTGTTTTATGTGAGGTGGCTTGAATAACTCAGTTTTGTAGATCAGGAGAAGGGGTCATTGAGAATATGATGATGTTTGTAGATACACTGAAGATGGTAACATCAAGGAGTCTGAGAGCTCTGTACATTACAGAAAAATACTGGCAGAAGAGCATATACAAGTAAACTGTTAACAGATAATCTTAGATGGGAAATAAGAATGTTTCTGGCTATTCATGGGTTTTGGTACAACCTTCATCCAAGTAAAGGCAGCAAGAAAATAGCAGTGCAGTCGGTGCACTTTGAATGGGTGTATGGTGTAGAGTCTGGCACTACAGGGACTGGAGTTGGGAGCTCTCAATGTTGTTTTCCGTTCTTTGTGTGGCTGCACACACAAGGGTTTGTACAAAGTGGAGTGTAGCCTGGATGAAGGTGAAACCAAACTATTCCATGATCAGTTAAAGACTTTGTGGAAGTTGCATTTTTGTTCAAAACCTGCAGTGAATGTAAAAAATAATCAGCACAGTTTGGACATAATCAAACTGGCTATTTTTCCTTCCTGAAAGAAAAAAACTTGAGGTTATTTTTTTGCATGAAACATTACATGTTCTGTATAATCCGATGTAGTATATTTGCTATGAATGCTTAAAAGAATGTCACAGCATGGATATACTTGGGATAAGGAAATCCTACTTTTATCCAAGGGAATCTGAAGCAGAATTCTTCTTCTTAGAAAGCTGTCAAAGGACAGGGTATCCCCAAAGCAGAAGAAAGGGGGAATTCTTCCTCACATTGAAGCTGTTGACCTGCACAAATGCACCAAGTTTGTTTGGTCAGCAAGGGAGAGCATGAGAATCATGGCTTTCTACCCTGGGAACCAGCACGCTCCCCTGGGAGGTGTGTCCCCATCCCTCGCTGTCTGGACAAAATCAAAGTGGCAACGGGAAGGACTGAGCACAGCCTGCCTCGACACAGCCTCTGCGAAGGGGTCTCTGCTGCCTAAGTAAATGCTCTGATCATTGAGCTGTTGGGTAATTGGGGACTTTCCTCCAACACAGTTTATCCCCTCCTTTGTCTTTTTTCCAGCCAAAACTATTCAGCAAATTTGAAGCAAATAGTTTAGACATGACTGAAACCACATTTTCCGGGGAATTAACTATTTAAATAAATAAATAAATAAATAAATAAATAATCCAACTCTAACTATTACCACTTCTAAGATCTATGCTACTTCTTTTCCACTTAAATTAAAATACTTCTTTTATTTTTAAATGTAACAGTTTGACCCATCTACCTAGCCAGGGTAGTGAATTAGGCCTCATTACTTATGCTGTTCTAAAGTACACAAGGTCTATTATAGCACTTGAAACTAATGCTTATTTCTTCAGATTACCGATCTTTTCCTCTCTTTGCAGCCCCTTTGATCCCATCAGTTCCAACAGCTGGTCCCTGTAGGAGAGGGGAATGTTAACTATTATATTTTCATCCTTTTCTAATTCAAAACAAATATAAAAATAGAGTGCTTTTTTCACTGAGCCTACTGCTAAATGGTTGATAGTTTTAATGGATTATGCCATGCCACTAGATACAAATTAAACCATTGGAAACAAACAAACAAAAAGAATATCTCTAGCTGTAGTTGAGAATAGTGTAGAAAATGTTACAGTAAAACAGAATTTCAGTTCTGAAACAAGTGCTGGATATGATGTTTCCTGCCACTGCAGAGTGGCTGCTTGAAGAGAGATTTCACTACAGAAAAGAACAAAGTTTTGGGTTTTTTTCAGAATTTTCCAAGTCGTTGTGCAAGACTCCCCCTGTGTCACAGGCAGGTGTGTAGCCCACAGAGACAGTCGGGTGCTACCCCCACAGCCCAAACTCTCTGATCTTCCAAAACCTGGAACCCCTTGACCTTGGGCTGTCAAAAAGACTCTGGTAGATTGTGTCAGATATGCTGGAAGGAAAGCAGCAGCTAGGGATTTGGGGATAAACTTTGCTTTCCACCAAATAGGAATTTGATGGTAGAAAACTGTTCAACCAGAACAAGGTGGGTTGGAACTAAGTTATTGCCATGATTGTCATTCTGTGAATCCATGACTGTGATTTTTGACCAACTCACTCGGCCCTTGTGGCACTCCATCATCTTTCCAACAGGTAGTTTCCAAAAACTCTCCATAGGCTGTGGCAAGCAGCCCTCTGATATATTTGTTACAGCATTTTCAATTACTATTTGATTCCGTGTGTGATTTGCAGCTGGCCAGAAATATGAGGTGGTGGCTTGGTGCTTCAGCAGGCAGTGGAAGGATGGTTGTAGACATCCCTCTAGTGGCCCCGCAGGCTCCGGGAAGCCGGGAGCGGCTCTGGCGTCCCCGCACAGATATGGATGCAGTGAAGGGATGGGCTCCTCTGTGGAGCTGGGTCTTCTGCAGGGCTGGGGAGCTGTAATAGCAGGTAATATCTCCCTTTTCCCCTTTCACCAAAGTTGTCCTTGAAACTCCGCACTAGTTCAGGCTGTTTAGGGTGTTTTTATTTAACACAAGCCACAATACTAGAAGGGTGTACCCAATTCACTGGCCACTGTAATAAACAGATGTACTGGGAGATGATATGAGAAAAGGGTTAATCCTGTCTAAGCTTTTTTAAAATGTCAGTTTATTTAACCTAGAGAGAGAACAATTTGTTATCATTAAAAAAAAAAAAGGCAAGTTATACTTGAAGATTTATCAAATGCTTGATTTTCTTGTCTCTTTAATATAAGGCTAGTAGGATACCATGGGGGAAAAAGCAAAAAAATGTAAAATAAACATAAGGAACATTTATTTGTACATCTGTACACTTTGGCTTCTCAACTGAAATTGTCAATAAAATGCTAGTTTTGTTTATGGGTTTGGAACATTGAATTTATTTTGCTATTTAATTTATTAAAAGACATGCAGTAAAAATGAGAGCCCTGGGACAGCATCTTTAAAGATAGTCAAGAGTTCTCTGGTGCTGTCTTCAGAAAGGATGCTGTTCCAGGACACTGCAAGGTCTTGGCACCCACTGTGATTGCTCCATGAAACACAGTTAGAAGTCCAGGGATTGCCCTTGTTGGTGCTGGACAAGCATCCTATGGAGGATCCTGGGGAAGCTGGTACACTCCTAGGATTCAGTACAGAGCAGAACTGATAGGAGTTTGCAAAGGAGATCGACAGTCACCCCCTTTCTGCAAGTGGGAACAGAAGAGAGGAGTGATTTGTCCAGAGGCAGCAAGCTGCCTGATAGCAGTGTGATGTGGTGTTGAAATGATATGGTTTATATGCAAGTAAAACTGTCCTTAAAAGGCCACACTAAGATTTTCTCTATATGGAAACAGAAATTACAAACCTCGTCCTTCTGATAATGGTAGCTCTGTATCTCAGTAATTCATCTGTACTACTAGTATTACCATTGTAAATCCATTATTACTTTTAAAATGTGAATTACCTACACAAAATATCAAAGTGTAATAACTCAGCTCCAAGTATAAATTTTTTTCAGCTTAACTTGTGCCCATTTCAAAGCCATCTTTTGCTGTCAATTAAACACATGGCTGAGTGACTATTTCTAGTTGAACCTTGATTGTGTTAAACTGATTGAAAGTGGTCAGTTGAATGAATAGACACCATCCTGATCAGGTTTTGATTTCAAAGGTGGTAAAAAACTATTTAAGTAGCAGTGGGGGAATTTCTTCCCCTTTATGGCTGTATCATTTTCTCTCCAAATCATAAATATTGTTTTGCAGACTTTACTCCTATCCCATCAAAAATAGCTCCCATGGGTCCATTTAAGTGATGGACCATTGGCATAAAGCAAGCAGAGAGAAGATAAATGCCTGAGAAGTTTTCAGACAACATCTATGTAAACAATTATTGTTGTCTTATTTTCATTTCCAGGCAACAGATCCTCAGAGACACATACAAACAATATCTGGACAGCTTTCCAACCCCTTCTCTTCAAGCAGTCTATATTTTCTCTATGTATAAAGGAACAGTATTTTACAGATCAGGAATAAAATATATCTTCATTTGGAAGATACTGGTTTGAAAGACTCCATGGAGTGATCATCTCGTGTCACAGATTTAAATCCTTTTTGTAAAAGAAGTAAGATTCCTGAGCTTCAGTCTGCAGTAAAATTTTAATACAGTTTAGAGTCTTTCAGACTGGGAGAAACACGTAAGTAACCAATAAATACACACTAATCCACCTTTGCTTTTTGTGCTGCTCAGTGGCCCGGGGCCATCAGTGTTTTTGATACTTTCCACACGTCTGCTCTGTGCAGTCTATGTGTCAACTTTGGCAATTTGAAAGACTGACATTTGTATTTATCCCTTTATTCAGTTCTCCAAGATAAACCTGCAATTAAGACTTCTTTGGTCTCACAAGAAAGGCAGTACTAATGTTTTCAGAGTATTTTGCTTTATTTTAACCTCTCATGACAGGAGGAATTGATCCTGCAGTTCTTGAGGCAAATCTCGCTATTTCCCTCATGAATATTCTCCCAGGTCAGGTTAATTTTGCATAATTTCTACTGTGTTTTCTCTTCAGCGGAATAAGGACAGAAATCACCACCTCTGACAGCTTCCCACCAGCCTGAGGCAGTTAAGGTTGAATCTGTCTCTAACACCAGAGGGACTTTTTTTGTGTGTGAAGTTGTTTCTTACACAAAACCAAAGTTATACTGGCATTGATGGTGAGAACGTTGTAAAAAGGTTCTTTGACAATTTGTGGGGAGCAAAATTATCAAGTAAATCACAGTTCTCTGTTCCTCACTATGCATTCTGTGCAACCTGCTCTAGTGTATGGGATGGAGGCAGTGTGTGGATATTGTCCTGGTTTTGTAGGTGTTTTAGGGATTGTGAATTGATCACCACCAACTTCTGGGGAGCTTGGTCTGATCCTTGAGTGCCCAGCTGCCAGCAGAGTGTCTGGTGTCACTCAGAGTGCTTTCATAGCTTCGGTATGGTCAGGGAGAAATGGTCCGAAAGCTCAGGATTCCTACCACAGGAAAATGGGAGTGAGTTCATTCACTCGTTGGTTCATTCATTTATTCTACAAGCTATTTATTTTCTGGACACTCTGGAACAAGAGCAGAGGCAGAGTACAGCCTAGCAATGAGAACATCAGCAGACAGTTTCATCATAGTTTGAAAGATGGATCTTACCAATAATAGCACAAGAGACACCAACCGTATGTCCTTCTCAAAGTGGCATTAATGCCTTCCCTCAATCCAAATGCCACGCTAAAATGTTACCACTTGCAATGCTTAGTAGAATCCCCTTTAAAACTTTATTATCCAAATAAATTCTGAAATGTTTTTCCTGGACTTTGGACTTTTGTTCTGAGAGAGAACTGTAATTTTTAACGTTGAGGTCACAGTTTGTGCACACAAATGTTATGCTAGAGTTAGGAGCCAGCACTTCTTAAGAATTTGTGTCTTGTAATTAAAAGATATATAAGAACAGCATTTCCCTTTTTCAGCTTGCTGAAACTTTGTATCTGATCTGACACCTTCCTAATTTGCAAGAATTTTATCAGTTCTTGTTTCATTCTTCATGACGTGCTTAGGCTGCACATCAGAGAAAAAACAACTACAGCTGTAACCTGCTTGTGACATTTTTATGGTTATAAATAGGGAAAGTGAAAAAATTAAAAAAAGAGTTCCTTAGAAAAAGACACTGCAACATCAAAGTTGCTTGTCTACCTGAAAAACAATATTGCATTCTCTAAAAGCAGTTCTGTGCAGGATTTGTGTTAGGATCTATGAAAGACTGAAAGCAAAACTCTTTCAGGAACTTGAATAGTTTCTTGTAGATTTTTATATTTATCAAGTTTTTACTTAAGTGCCAAGTTTTCCTTCTGAAGGATGCTATGAAATATTAGAGACTGTCACAAATAAGTGTTTTAACGTTTTTTAAGGAATCACATGAAAAGGTATTGGCAAAACCAGCTGTAATATGAAAGCAACAGCATGCCAACCATTTGTTGGCAAGGTTCACTTTACTACTTACCAGACAGTTAAAGCACACTGGGAAAAAGCAAACGAAAATCCAAAATCAATCAATCCAGACTGAAATAAACCCAACTGTGTCTTTGTGGAGGCTGGGGGGAGAGGGGAGCGAAGAGAAAAGGGTAGGAAAGGGCAAGGATAAAAAGGAACACGGAAGACCCTCCTGTTGAGTCACAAGGTTCACGGTAGACTCCCATCTAAACTGAGACCAGACCTGACCAGTAGTTTATGCCTAAAGGCCCAACATCACTTAAACTTCACAAAACAGCACTTAACAGCACTTAACTTACCCGTACTTAATTGATAACTGAAGCTAAACAATTTAGCAGAAGGATCATATAGAATTTACTGTATCATCACAGTAACTCACAGGCCTGATCACAAATTTAAAGTATTTAGAAACCTGGAAAAACATTCCTAGTACATTTGCTATAGCGTATTCACACTTGCATGCACATAAAGAGTCTGTACAAGGTATGTATGTGAAAAATTCCCCTTGAATTCAGTGAAATACTCATTCTGGATGCCTTTGCAGTTTCTCAACCAGCAAAGGGTTGAGCCTCAAGGACTTGGCAGTATCAACCCAGGATCCTTTGTTGTGGTTCACCAGTCCCCAGGGGTAGCCAGCCTGAGAGTTCACTGCTCTGAGGGGCCCTGCTCAGGGAGATGCTGGTCACAGCTTGATGTGTCCAGGACAGATCAAAGGGGCTCGCTTTGGACCGCTGTTTATACGGGCACAAGAGAGTGGGCTTCAGTCATAATAATTTTCCATCCTGGTCACAATTCAGGGCAACTTTCTTTGAAAGTTTGATAATGAAAATAGTATTCCACTTAGGTTGTTATTCAGGCAAGAAAAATAAGCATCCAAGACTGTTCATTAAAAAGCAGGAGCTTGTTGGACAATACTAGTTCCTGGGAACAGGCAGTGTTTCTGCTAATCCCAAGAGAACCTGAGCCCAGGTTCATCAAGGCCAAGGCCTGAAGGGTATTTCTCAGGTCACAGTGTGGCCTGGGCAGGGAGGGAGGATGCACCACCACAGAGGCTTAATAGAAGTCAGTAAGAGTGATGATGTGCTGAGCTTGGATCTTTTGAATTTGCTAGTACAATATTAGGATTGTCTCCTATAGCCCAATCCCCTTAATCCAGAGATGATGGCAAACCACCTCACTCACGGATGACATGGGGAGAAGCTGCTGTCAGCCCTTATTTATGGGGTGGGTGTCCAGGGAACTCCAGGCCCTCAGATTGCCCACCGTCTGTCTGCAGGGGTTGGCAGGGAGGGAAGGAACCACAGACACCATCAGGCTTCCCTTTGTCTCTTTCAGAACATATATCATGGTTTTTTATAAATGAGTATCCCAATCCTTCAGTGAACATCTACGTGAGAAGCCTAATGTAGATTTATATCAACTACACAGCATCTCACAACACTTCTCACAAATTACCCCTGGCAGATCAGAAGTGGAACCAAAAGTAGCAGATTCTTTTTCCAGAGAAACACTTCAGCAGTTACTGAGGTCCCAGAACGGTGCCAGAGCCAGCACTGGGATCATGGAACACATGGGTTTAAAGCTTGCAGTCAGCCCCAGCACATCGAGAGCCACCAGGTGAACTTTATCACTGACAGTGACAAGAGCTAAAGTGACTTTTGAAATCAGTGGAATTTAACTATGCTTATAAATGAGGCTCTTCACACACAACAGAAAGATTATTCAAAATGAACAAATTTGCTGGCTTTTAAGTCCTTTCCAACAGATAGCTTGAAGGGATCTTCTCTCTTCTTTACAAATCACATTATTTAAAACTGCAGTTCATATCTGAAAACTCTGATGAGTGATTTCCCGCACCAAATGAAGGCTGAACTGGCAACTTGCAGCATTTGTTCCAGTTGGAGTCAGCAAAACCAGCATTTTGTAATTACGGATCTTGGCTGTTGCTGAATAATGCATTTAGATGCTCAGCCATTCTTATTGAAGGGAAGACAAAAACAGTATTAGAGCTTTTTAATTTATTATAGAGTACTCAAATAGACAAGGGATCTGCTTACGCACAGAAATACACTGAAAATGGGCAGATATGGGCTCAACAAAAATAATAACTTCTCAGAAAAAAGATCAAGTAGTATTATACACATTCAGAGCAAGGTCCTATCACATTTGCAAGTGAGCCTGTAACTTGCATTTAAGTTCAGCATCACTTTAGAATTTTTCTTCTAGTCTAAGATGAATCTTTTCAGTTAGTGCACTGAAGTTATACAGTACCTTGTTTGCCAGTTGGGGAGTGGATAATATTGTATGTAACCAAGTAATAATAACAGTAGTTTAGTCTTCAAAAGTCCATTCGCTTCACTAAAGGTGCACTACTAGAACAAAATATGTATTTAATAATTGTAGTATAATTGTCATATTACAGTTTCTCCCATTTCACTGTGACAATTGTGTCATTAAAAAATGAATTCTACAGCTAGAAAACCTGCACAAAGGAGGGAGGAAAAACAAACACTAGAGATTTGTTCAAAATTCTAATGTTTCATTTAAATAAACTATGTTCTGCTTTTGGAGACAGATTTCCTTAACACTTGTAAGATGGCTATTTAGTAAAAATATACTTCCTTAGTCCACAGATAAGACAAAGAATAATGGGTAAGCTGGTAGGTTCAGCCTAAATATTAGAAATTCTTTACTGTGAGGGTGGTGAGGCACTGGAACAGGTTGCCCAGAGAGGCAGGCCAAGTTGGATGGGGTCTTTGAGCAACCAGGACAGGAGGACATAGCCTCAAGGTGTGCCAGGGGAGGCTCAGGTTGGACATCAGGAAGAATTTCATCACTAAAAGACTTGTCAAGTGTTGGAACAGACTGCCCAGGGAGCTGGTGGATTTGCCAGCCCTGGAGGTGTTCAAGGAATGACTGGATGTGACACGTAGTGCCATGGCCTAGTTAACATGATGATGTTTAGTAAATGGTAGGACTCAATGTTCTTTGAGGTCTTTTCCAACTTAAATCATTCTGTGATCTAGTGGAAGGTGTCCCTGCCCACAGCAGGAGGGTTGGAAGTAGATGATCTTTAAGGTTCCTTCCAACCCAAACCATTCTAGCATTTTATGATCATGTAATAAAATCCTACCTTAACACAGCAGTCAGGATTAGTTGTTAGTGCTGGAAAATTTTACACATTTTATGGTAAACATTGTCCTAAGTTATTGAACCAGTGTAGGGGAATCAATACTTCTTTTCAGCACAAACCTCCTGCCCCCTGAAAGCACAACAGCAATGTAAAAAATCAAGTGAAGAGTTTGCCGTCTGGAAAGAAGCCAGCTACTGAAGGAAAAGGACAATCCTTCTGTGCAAAAAAATGCTTTAACTGTCACTCCCAACTTTACTGAAGGAACACATTCCCATTTTTACTGTTATATATGTATTAACAGTGCTGTCACTTTGCTTGTATTTATAATAGCTCAGCCTGTAGTTGGCTGAAAATAGTATCCAATACTGAAGTCCTGTATTCTGGAGAACTGGAAGTGGGTAGCACATAGGTAAGAAGTTAAGATTACTTTCTAACACAAGCTTGCACTTGGTGTTTTTCCGAATTGTGAGTCGATGCATAGTTGTCGGCATTGTATGATCAGGAAAACAAGGACTTTCAATTTAAAAACAAACCAGCCAACACCTCCCCTTTAATGCCCCCCCTCCAAAGCGATGGTGTCATTTTTCAGTACTGGAGTGAAGCAAGCCCAAGCATGGCATCGTACAGTGACAGTTCATTCCCTCAGAAAATGCAATATCAAAATACTGTATTTTCATTTTATGGATACTAATGCTGGATGAATGGATGCAGTCCTGAAGTATTTTACGTATTTTTCCAAGGCAAGGCACAAAGATGTCACAATATTTGGCTAAAGCTCTGCTGTATGTAAACTCTAGAAACTGGAAGGGACCAATTTAAGTAGCTATTGATCATAAACGTTTCTCCTGAAAATTGCTATGGCATCACAAGATCCAGATCTGTTAGCTGCCAGCTAACAGATTTTAAGTTTTCACATAATTTAAAACGTTTGCAGTTACCCAGTGAATTTCAACAAAGGCAACCCAATGTGTTTTATTAGACCATTTCATAATTTTGCAAGCTTATTTTATTTCTTTGCTGTACAAAGGCAGAAATGCAAACCATCCTAATAAATCTACATCAGTAACTACCTAGACACAACACAGGTATGTACACAAAGCCCAGTTATTTCACTTCAGTGCTGCTACTACAGTTCATGCAGAGCTGGATGCAAACAATGCAAACAGCACCTACACAGTGTAAGGCATAACTCTCCCAATATTTACATCTTGTTCCTTGTAGCAAAGGCTTCTGATACACCAGTTCTTTGCTAAAAAACTCGTAACTGACAATTCTCCTTAGTAGTGCAGTCTCAGAACTGAAAAGTGCATTTCTTCATTTTATACATTCTCACAGATTGTGAACTGTTCCAGAAATAGTTTTCCAACCCTCATCTTTAGAAGTAATTAATTACCTATGTTTTTCATCAATCAGAACTATTTTATAAGGTAAAAATACCTTTTTCCCAAAGCTCTGTAGATCACATGCAATTATGAAAACAAAGCTTCTAAAAGCAACCCCAGGAACTGTTGTCTTTTGACTTGGGAAGACAAGTAATCCCATGAAAGCACTCAACCAATCCACTGCTGCTTTTTAAAAACACTTTGGAACATTTCAGGTTATGAAGTTTGCAGATCCAAGCAGCTTTGGAAAAGCTCTGTAACATAGATATTTACATTCTCGATTAGATTTTTATGTTGTATATAATCTGGCATCTCAGAAGAGTTTTTTTCTTCCCTCGGAGATCTCACTTTGAAAGGAAATTAAAAAAGAAATATGATTACTGTCACTTTAGAAAATACAATTCTGATTTACAATCAAAATAAAGTAAAAAAAATGCCTAGGATTAAAAAGTCAACTCTTCCCCTCAACTATAAAACAACACTGCTAAAAATAATTTCTCTTTTGTGTTCTGAGCTACTGCAATTCCTGCCACATTTATTTTTAAGCCACAACATCCTGCAGCACTGGGGCTCCTGAGAGACTGTATTCCATCCAGTCTTGTTTTAGGAGATCAAAATATTACATCCCCTCTTCTTAATCCTCCCTCCCTTAAGACAGGGCAGGAACGAGCAATAGCAGCACACTCTTGTTTGAAACTGCATCATGACTCTCATGCAACCACCTCAGCTGAGCTGGACTCTGTAGTGCAGCTGCTGAGAACTGACACACATTGTTCCATCCACAGAGTGCAGCTCTGACAGGAACTCAGTAATGAGTGAAGGAAGGAAAAGGTCAGGGAACAAGAGTGCCTTGCTATATGTGCACGTGCCTGACTCTCAGACCTCCTGCTGCTGTGAGGTAACACAACAACGGAGATTTCTCTTCCAGGCGTTTCCTATACTCCCACACACCTTGGCCCACAAACTACGCTCAGAAATTATATTTGTACAACAATACAGTTTACAAATTCATCAGAATTGTACAATGATCTTAAAAAAACAACTACATGTGGATAAAAATGTAAATGGAGGACCTTATCTTCCCCAGGAGGAACTGATGGCTCAGTTTCAAAAGTGACAGTATCCATATCTTCACAGGTTTTGGCACCTGGCTTCTCTTTTTCCACCTCACAAAGATACACGTCAATGGGTCCTTTTGTGCTCTTCACATGTACTTCTATGTGATCCTATAAAATAGCAACTTGCATATAAACCAAAGAATAAATCTTACAAATTCTTTATCTATTTTTACACATATTTCAAAACCAAAAGATTAAGAAAAAAACAAATACAGGAATGACATAACTACTTAAAATTGTGTTACTACTTCCACATAAATTATGACTATTATATGCATTTGTAGGACAATTATTAAGCAGCTCTAAGCTAACAAGTTCTCATTTTTGATGAAAATGCACTTAAGTATTTGTTTAGTCTTTCTATGGACCTTTACATATGTGACCAAGATTTACTGTATATTTAGGAAGAGTAACAAAATTTAAAACTTGACAAATCAATGCTGTGAATCAGAAAACAAATCAGAGTACACAGCTCTAATAACACGATGAAGCAACTAACCCCTATCACTTCTCCTGCTTTCCTTCAGCAGACATCACATCGCATGATACAGAGCAAATAAAATTTAATGGACAACAGAGAGAAGATTCTGTTCTCTTTAAAATACAGCTTTTTAAATTCTGCCTTTTTTATTGCTTTAGGAAGCCTTTGGAATTTTATCTTTTTCATCTCCACTGGATGAGAGCCAGCTCCTTTTACCAGGGAAATCGCAGGAGATCTATGCAGTGGATCTAAGTCCTCTTGTTCTACTGATTCGTATCTCCTTTTCCTAAGGTATCACCACCCTTTCTGTGCACACAGCAAGGCAAATTTGACAGCTACACAATTAAGAATATTATAAAAAAACACACATGTAAAAAGAAAGCAGAATTAAAGTTTTGTTATCTTAAGCTTACTTCCAGGATTTCCCTTCTCAGAGCGCTACTTTAAACAGTGGGTTCTCAGTATACAGGCCCCAGTATGTAGATGCAGCATTGCTGGATGCAGAGGGAAAGGTTTGGCTTCCCTGTATGATCAGAATGGAGCCTCAGTATTGCACCTTGTGGTGAGGACAGGGCATGGCACCCACCTCCATGAAAAATACATCGAGGCATGATCCACTAGATCTATACTGTACATTTCATACTTTATTATAACTGTTCTATTCTCTCCAGAAAAACCAGGCAACTAAAGCTCAGATACAGCTATTGTTTAATAATTTACGTGAAAAACAAATACTGCAATTAAGTTTTTAAGATGATTATCCCTACAGCATTGTTTAGCAGAACACAGAAAAAGAATGAGCTACCCATATTTTCATGACAAAGAAAATGGAAGTCAAGTACTGATTGCTGCTGCAAAAAAATGAAGTTTGAGAACTTACATCTTTAGGAACTGGTATTTCCAATCTGGTTTCCTCTGGAGCTTTGATTGCAATCACAATCTGTTCTTGAAATGTCTGAATGCTTCGGATATCTTGGTATGTCACATAAGCTAGTGTATACATTGGTCAAGGGTTCTGTAAAGTAATTTGCTAATGGACAGAAGCAAAGTGTGGGATGTCAAGATATGCTGAGGCAGAATACCAACTTAAGTGATCAACAATGGTGCTGAGGTTACCTCATTACTAGCTTTATGAAATGATGTATTAGCTAACAAGTGGAAAACCACTTTATTTCTAGGAGGAAAAAAGCTTGTAACAATATATTCAATATTATAAATGAAAAACCCAAACACATTTGATGGTTCTCCCAGTGAAGGGCTGACCCCTGAACCAGAGTTGACCTCTACATGAACCTTCCAACCTAATGTTATATTTAGACATGTATCTGCTTATTAGCCAAAATTCACTTATTTAGTGTGTCTGTTATGAATGTATCCATCTTTCTGTATTTAGAGACAGTCAAGGCCATGGAGGTAGATGGCTTATTAGATATGAATATATCTATCTTTAGTCAACAGTAGTTGGTCCAAATTGACTCCCTGATCTTCCTCTGAAGTCCTTGCCAGGATTTGGGTGAAAACCAAGAAGAGAAGAAAGCCAGATATTTTCCACACTAAATAAGTGATGTAGGCTTGTTTGTTTAACACTATAAAAAAGCTGGACCCTTTCACATCAAAGACAAAGACCTCAGCTATGAGTGGACACTGCACAGGATTCCCCAGTTGCTGGGAACAGTCCTCCAGTCCCTCACTGTGATTGGGGCTCCCCAGCTGACATGCAGGTCTGGATGATGGGCATGTATTAAAGGGGTAACTGGTGATGTATCTTTCTTAATCACTATAGACACTCTTTGTAGTAATGATTGGGTGAATTGCTAAGCTTATCCTTTTATAATTCTTTGCTTCTTTTGTAATTCTTTGCTGTTTTGCACTATAGAAATTTATACACTTATTCTTTAAAGTCAGTGTCTGTGTATTTTGTCCTTCATCCCCTGGCAAAACACCCAGATGCTGTCCTAAGTCTAAAAAGCAGGGGGAATGCTGCCCTTGAGAAACTACTTTGTTTTGTAATAGCACAAAAATAATTTCCTGGGAAAATACAGAACTATTTGCTTAAACAGAACCAGTAAGGTGTAGAGAAAATGGGCACATTTCATTTGAGCACAGACCTTAACATTCTGCCAAACAAGCGAGCTAAGTAATATTTTATTGCAACCTAAATTCAATTCAATATTTAAGTTGTATATTAAAAGAAATCTCTTTTCTATTGCCAAAATCCATCTGAAAGTCAAAATTGCACCGAAACCTTTTCAAGAGACAGAGCAGTATTAGGACATAACAAACATACCATTATATCTTTTTGGCAACAGGCCACTGGGACTCCATTTTGAGTCCTCTTTGTCATCTCACTAAGCAACTCGATCTCACTCATAGGTCAAGACTTGCCCCTGAGATAACTTTATAACAGAGAACAAGGTGATGGTCAGGGTACTAAGACTATTGCCCCACTTCATTCTTCTGCAGTGGAAAGGTCACACAAGCAGCACTCCCCTGAGAACAGGCTGGACTGTGCAAGATACTGCAAAGCAAGGCACATGACTGGCATAAACAAGTATAAAATAACCAAAAAGTTTCCTATTATAAAACTTATTATGAAGCATTACTGCATACCTGTGATATCGGCCTACACTTATTACTAGGTATGTGAGTACTTGCAACCAAAACCATGTGTTAAAGTTGAAAGGATATTTTGCATTTTCTTTGTCATCTGTTAGTTCAAATATCTGATGAGCACAATTCTTGATTAATTCATCTAGAACTTCTTCCATGGCTGACAAGTCAGAAAGTTCATCTTTAAGGTTTTTCTGATCTGGTGCTTTTCCAACAACTTGGTCAAGATTAGTACCTCTAAAAGAATAAGAAAGTTGTCTAGTATGTTTATATAAATAAAAGCCTGTTCATTGAACATCACGTGTACTAACAGAAAGCAGTCAGGAACTCTGACATCCTTTACTCTGCTGAAATATATGTGCTTTTGCACTTGATACTTACTGACATATTAAGTAATTCACAGAGTCTAAGGACACAGAAGAACTTTAAATATTATCTATGAAAAGTAATATAATATGCTTAAAAATACTCTCAAAGTTGTAAGCATTACTCAATATTGTTTGGTTTTACTGTTTCAGAACTCGTAAGTTTCAAAGCCAACTCACATCCACTGGATAAGATTCTTAGATCTTTTCTGAATTAAGTGGATTCCATCCAACACATTGGTGATGTCATACACTCTTCGTTTGCGTACTCCAAGTGTTGTTGCTACTTCATTTAAATCAAGGACACCGTCTGGAGCTTTTTTGAGGAGAGCCATAAATCTTCGTGTCAAAAGCACCAAGGATGCATCAAATCGAGGCCTTTTGACTTGCGCAGTTTCTGTAAAGTTTTGATAGAATATTTAGGGTAAGCTACTACTTAAGCATGAAGTGTTCCTTAAAAAAAAAAAAAAGGTGACAGTAATGAAGTACCAATGAAGTCTGGAAGCATGCAGTTTTTAATGCTGACACTGCAATGGCATCATATAAAGCCTATTAACTACATATACCTTTGTTTGTTTGCAGTGATTGTATCTACATAGCAAGCATACACCTTTGTGCTTTCAACATTCATGACTTCACACTGTTAGTATGGATATTAATAGCTGTGTATGTTCCATAGGACATGAGATCAAATCACTGAGCGAATACCAACAAAAACCTCAGTTAACTACAGTTAGGATGGGGCACTATCAGAGAAATGCTCTGCTCCATGACACTTTAACAGCGTTAATATTTTTTCATACGCTTTCAGCCCAGATTAACAACCAGATCTCCAAACTAACAATCAGACATGGTTCAGGAGTCAGCTTGGCTTCAGGACTGTTTCAGAAATGACCAATCTGTTCTGGAGCAGGAGAACTTAACATGTGGGTGAACTCTGTTTGCACTATGGCCTCAGGGCAAAAGAACTGATAATTAATTCCACTGTTTAATTTACTACTGGAACAAAGATCAGATACCCCAATGCCACAGGTTTACAAGAGATCCCTGTGTTATGTGTATCCATTACCAACATATTTGCAGAAACAGCACTTGAAACTGTTATTTATGTATGCAAAAGCACAAAAAGCATCTATTTTTGAGGAACAAAAAAGACACAGTACAGACTTATTTGATACCAGAGTCAATGAAAGATTAAAATTCTGCTGTTACTTATCTTTTCTCCTGTAAAGCAAACCAGATATTTCACATCTGATCAAACTGTGTTCCTGAGCAATATTCCAGTCTAATGATTCAAGAAAAGGTGAGTGCCTGTGTAAACAGGCTTCCCTAGAAAATACTCTACTTCAAACACCAGTATTTTTCCCAAGATGAATGAATGTACTTTCACTCATAATGTATCACATCCATTCTATGGCTGCAAATTAGTGCACTCTAAGATGAAGTGATAGGTCCAACAACCTAATTTTAGACTGTGTTACTGTGAAATGTGTGGAACAATTCAACTGGTGAGAAAACAAACAAAACCAAAACACCATCCCCAAACGCAGAGAAATTGACTCAAGCTTGTTTTTATATTAATACCAATTAAAACCCAACATTTGCCAGCATGATGTTCCAGTTTTCTCTCACTTTTCCCCTGCATTATTTTCCTTAAAGCAGTGGGAAGGTACACTACAGAGGATTTAAAAAGTACGAAGAAGTATTGCTTCACAACTGCTATTTTGTGTTCAGCATTTCTCCTACTCTGCTGATATTAGATACATTAGATATATTAGAATTTCACATTTCTTCACAGCATATACTCACATTGTAAAAAGGCATGAAATACTTCAAGAATAATTTTCTCACATGAAACACAGCAACTTACTTTGCATAAGTTGTGCATCTTTGCGTACGTTCATGTTGATCGTTGCTGGCTGGGGAAATAAAAAAGGGAAAAAATAACTGTCTTAAAATGCTGTCTACAGGGGAAGCTTCTTAAGAAGAAACCTCCAAATCAACTTTAAATGCTACAGTGCTGACAATTCAACATGTATTACTGTGAAGGAGTGTCACGAGATAGAAGGGATACACGGTCATTAACTTCTGCCAGAATTTTCAGCCCTTAGCCTCAGCACTTATTCTGTTTTGGAAAGTAGGAAACACCACTGCATGCCCTAGTGCTCAGGCAATAGTCACAGCACACAGATACCTGTATAATCTCTGCAACAATCTTCAACTATTCCATGTAGCAGCTCATATATGGAAGGTACACTGCTATTATACAGCACTACAGTTGTATGTTACAAACGAGACTGGGAACAGAACCTGCTCTAGGCTAGATACTGACGCGATGAGCCTAAGCAAGTACTTCATTACACTCTTCTCCCCAGTTTAACAATACAAACATTTTTAAATTCAGACTCATGCCAGTTGGAAGAGATCTCAGATGGTCTAACTCCAAACAGAAACAGCCACTAGATTGAGAGCAGCTTATGCAAGGCTTTATCAGCCAGGTCTTTAAAATTAGAGGGATGGAGGCTACACCTCCCTGGGCATCCCACTCCACTGCTTCCCTGCCCTCACAGTGAAGAAGCTCCATTTTATATCAAGCTACAACCTCTCTTGCTTGTTTCAATTCATGACTCTTTCCTGTGTCAGAGGTTTAGGTTAGATATTACAAAAAGATTCTTCCCTCAGAGTGTGGTTGGGCACTGGAACAGGTTCTGCAGGGAAGTAGTCACAGCACCAAGCCTAACAGAGTTCAAGAAGCTGTTGAACAACACTCTCAGGCATATGATATGATTCTTGGGGCTGTCCTGTGCAGAGCCAGGGCTGCTCTAACTTAAACTCTTTGGAGTTTATTAACAGCTTTCCTGTACTACTGGGCCTAAATCAGGCACAGCATTCCAAGAGCAGCCTACTAAGTGCCAAGTAAAGAAGAAGAATGAGTTCCCTCAATTTACTGGCTATTCTGCTAATGCAGCTTCGTACACCTCAACATTACGGACAGTGCAGGTGCAGGTTTCGCCCACTATCAGGAACCCCAAGTCCTTCCAAGGTGGTCTCCCAGCCTGCACCACTGCAGGGTACAGGTGTAGGACTTCAAACTCCAATTTTCAACTTCCTTCGTTGAAGTTTATGAGGTGTTTGATGGCCCTTCCTCCAGCCCATAAGCATGATGAGGGAGCATCTCACATCCTCATATCACCAGGACAGGTTCTGAGAAACGTCACTTGTAACTTGCTTTTGAGTAACATATGAACTACTAACCATTCTTCTTTGATCCTGATGATTCATCCGAAGATATTTTACTCATCCAGAAGTTTACTGTCTGTAACATCCCAACTCCAAGAGGATGTTGCTGAAGGACACTGTTTCAAAAGTCCTGCCAAAGCTTATGCAGTTGATATCCAAGGCTTTGGATCTAAAGATCTAGACATTTCACCATCAAGGGAGTAATCAGGTTGCACGTATAGCCATGCTGGCTGTTCAGTCACCTTCTTCACCTGCCTAGAAATAGCTTCCCAGAGAACTTGCTTCATAGCTTTCAAAAGGACTGAAGAAAGGCTGACTTAAGCTGTAGCTGACTTCTACAGCCTCTCAAAAATCACAGGAGCAACCTCAGGTGACATCAGCCAGCTCTCAGAATATATCCCAAGAGGGTCTTATGAACTCATTTTGGTTAGGTTTTCTCAATATGTTCCTAACTTGCCACTTTTCCATTGCTAGTTGTTCTATAAGACACAAAACCTAGGAGACATCAGCTCTGAAGAGCCATGCAAGAAGGCCAAGTATTGCAGCCTTACATATGTCTACTCTTCCTAAATCACCTGCCCCATTTAGCAGCAGGCTCACCTTTTTCCCCTCTGACCCCTCCCCACTCCTTCCCCTGCTTTTCTGTTAATGTGGCAGTAGAAAGTTCTTGTTGAGGAATACATTCAGTGCAGGTAGCTCAGGTAGCAGCTGCAGTGTGAGCTGCAGGTTGAGCTCTGGGGCAGTGAGAGCCCCAGGCAATAGGCCTTGAACAGCCAACCCTTTGAGTAACAAAAGGCCTGGGGACCTGTGGCCTTCCAGAGGACTGGACATTTGGGGACACTTGGAGACAGGGCAGGAGCTGAAGACTCCAGACTTTGGCTTCCCCAGACTATGAAGGTATAAAAGCCCAGAGTTTCCTGTTTGGGGTCCCCGCCTGGAAGCACCAGCTCAAACTGTTGGTTTGTTCATGCACCAAGATTAAATTACATTAAGGATCCAGACGTGTGAGACTCAGCTATGGCAAACTTGGGGTCAAGTCTGTAAGGAACTCTGGTCTGACTGTGTGAGTGTGGGGGCCGCAGCTGTGAAGGGTCCTTGGTCCCAGCTCAGGTGGTGCGAGAGGGGACTCCAAGAGTGGCTCCTGGACTGCCAGATGGAAATTTCTTTAACATTGTGACCCTTGACATTCCTTGCTAGTTTCAATATTACAACTTTGGCTTTCCAAGCATCATACCTACATGTCCAGTTTTCATCCTTCATTATAGTCTGTCCTTGCTTCCAACTCCTGTGTATGTTTTTTTGCCCTCCCCAGAGTGCAGACATAGCTGTGCCCATCTGTTAACACATTTACTTGTCATAAGGATCAGGATGAACATCTCTGTCCTTACTGACCTCCACCTCTTCAGCTCCTTCACCTTTCAAAGTTGCCTCCTCTCAGCTACCTATTGCCTGAAGCCTGAGTAAGACAGAACCCAGGTTCTGTACTCTGCTACTAGCCTTCTTTACTACAACTCAGGGTCTTGAACGCCACTGTTAAGAAAACTTCCCAGTCACACTCCCAGCACCAGACGCTTTCACTGCTGGGACCAAAGCCCCATCACAGCAGCTGGCTCCAGTGAGCTGACGGAAGCCCTGCTTGACTCCTTACACACCCCACTCACACAGTCAGACCAGGTCTCCTTACAGGCTCGATCCCAGGTTTCCCTTGGCAGTCTCAGATGTCTTGTTCCACAAGAAAATTTATTCACAGTGCGGTAAACAGCCCAAGCTGGTGCCTCCGAGGAGGGACCCCCAGCAAAGGAATCTCTGAGCTTTGATACCTTGACAGCCTACCCACACCCAAGTAAGTCTTGCTCTTCCTCCTGAGTCCTCTGCTTCTGCCATCTCTCCCAGTGTCCATCCACCTCAGTGGCTCCACCTGTCTTTGTGCCCTTTTGTTATCCAAAGGGTTTATAGTTCATGGCTCCTGCTGCATCCATTCACCTGGCCAGTGCCACTCATCTTCATGTCTTTTCATGGCCTTTGTTATCCAAAGGGTTGGACAGTTCATGCTTTCTCTAGGCTCCCACTCAGAACTCAATCTGCAGCTTGCAAACTGAGCTACCTGAACCAGATGTGTTCCTCAGCATCCATTATTCTATCATGTAGTGGGTTGACCCTGGCTGGATGTCAAACACTCACCAAAGTCACTTTATCACTCCCCTTCTCAGCTGNTCTTTTCATGGCCTTTGTTATCCAAAGGGTTGGACAGTTCATGCTTCCTCTAGGCTCCCACTCAGAACTCAATCTGCAGCTTGCAAACTGAGCTACCTGAACCAGATGTGTTCCTCAGCATCCATTATTCTATCATGTAGTGGGTTGACCCTGGCTGGATGTCAAACACTCACCAAAGTCACTTTATCACTCCCCTTCTCAGCTGGACAAGGAAGAGGAAATGTAACAAAAGTTCATGAGTTGAGGTAATGACCAGGGGAGATCACACACCAAATGCCATCAAGGGCAAAACAGACTCATACTAGGGATATTAATTGAATTTATTACTAACACAATCAGAGGAGGATAACAAGAAGTAAAATAAGTCTTAAAAACATCCTCCCCTGCCCTCTCCCTCCTTCCCAAGCTCAACCTCCNAGGGTCTTATGAACTCATTTTGGTTAGGTTTTCTCAATATGTTCCTAACTTGCCACTTTTCCATTGCTAGTTGTTCTATAAGACACAAAACCTAGGAGACATCAGCTCTGAAGAGCCATGCAAGAAGGCCAAGTATTGCAGCCTTACATATGTCTACTCTTCCTAAATCACCTGCCCCATTTAGCAGCAGGCTCACCTTTTTCCCCTCTGACCCCTCCCCACTCCTTCCCCTGCTTTTCTGTTAATGTGGCAGTAGAAAGTTCTTGTTGAGGAATACATTCAGTGCAGGTAGCTCAGGTAGCAGCTGCAGTGTGAGCTGCAGGTTGAGCTCTGGGGCAGTGAGAGCCCCAGGCAATAGGCCTTGAACAGCCAACCCTTTGAGTAACAAAAGGCCTGGGGACCTGTGGCCTTCCAGAGGACTGGACATTTGGGGACTCTTGGAGACAGGGCAGGAGCTGAAGACTCCAGACTTTGGCTTCCCCAGACTATGAAGGTATAAAAGCCCAGAGTTTCCTGTTTGGGGTCCCCGCCTGGAAGCACCAGCTCAAACTGTTGGTTTGTTCATGCACCAAGATTAAATTACATTAAGGATCCAGACGTGTGAGACTCAGCTATGGCAAACTTGGGGTCAAGTCTGTAAGGAACTCTGGTCTGACTGTGTGAGTGTGGGGGCCGCAGCTGTGAAGGGTCCTTGGTCCCAGCTCAGGTGGTGCGAGAAGGGACTCCAAGAGTGGCTCCTGGACTGCCAGATGGAAATTTCTTTAACATTGTGACCCTTGACATTCCTTGCTAGTTTCAATATTACAACTTTGGCTTTCCAAGCATCATACCTACATGTCCAGTTTTCATCCTTCATTATAGTCTGTCCTTGCTTCCAACTCCTGTGTATGTTTTTTTGCCCTCCCCAGAGTGCAGACATAGCTGTGCCCATCTGTTAACACATTTATTTGTCATAAGGATCAGGATGAACATCTCTGTCCTTACTGACCTCCACCTCTTCAGCTCCTTCACCTTTCAAAGTTGCCTCCTCTCAGCTACCTATTGCCTGAAGCCTGAGTAAGACAGAATCCAGGTTCTGTACTCTGCTACTAGCCTTCTTTACTACAACTCAGGGTCTTGAACTCCACTGTTAAGAAAACTTCCCAGTCACACTCCCAGCACCAGACGCTTTCACTGCTGGGACCAAAGCCCCATCACAGCAGCTGGCTCCAGTGAGCTGACGGAAGCCCTGCTTGACTCCTTACACACCCCACTCACACAGTCAGACCAGGTCTCCTTACAGGCTCGATCCCAGGTTTCCCTTGGCAGTCTCAGATGTCTTGTTCCACAAGAAAATTTATTCACAGTGCGGTAAACAGCCCAAGCTGGTGCCTCCGAGGAGGGACCCCCAGCAAAGGAATCTCTGAGCTTTGATACCTTGACAGCCTACCCACACCCAAGTAAGTCTTGCTCTTCCTCCTGAGTCCTCTGCTTCTGCCATCTCTCCCAGTGTCCATCCACCTCAGTGGCTCCACCTGTCTTTGTGCCCTTTTGTTATCCAAAGGGTTTATAGTTCATGGCTCCTGCTGCATCCATTCACCTGGCCAGTGCCACTCATCTTCATGTCTTTTCATGGCCTTTGTTATCCAAAGGGTTGGACAGTTCATGCTTTCTCTAGGCTCCCACTCAGAACTCAATCTGCAGCTTGCAAACTGAGCTACCTGAACCAGATGTGTTCCTCAGCATCCATTATTCTATCATGTAGTGGGTTGACCCTGGCTGGATGTCAAACACTCACCAAAGTCACTTTATCACTCCCCTTCTCAGCTGGACAAGGAAGAGGAAATGTAACAAAAGTTCATGAGTTGAGGTAATGACCAGGGGAGATCACACACCAAATGCCATCAAGGGCAAAACAGACTCATACTAGGGATATTAATTGAATTTATTACTAACACAATCAGAGGAGGATAACAAGAAGTAAAATAAGTCTTAAAAACATCCTCCCCTGCCCTCTCCCTCCTTCCCAAGCTCAACCTCCACCCCACCAGTTGCCCAGGGAGATGGGGAACAGGGTTATTGTCAGTTCATCACAGGTTGTTTCTGTCACTGCTCAGAGAGAGGCGTCCTTCCCCTGCTCCAATGTGGGGTCCCTCCCATTAGAGACATTCTCCAATGCGAATTCATCCCAAGGGCAACAGTTGTCCATGAACTGCTCCAGTGTGGGTTACTCTTCCACGAGGTGAAGTCCTTCAGGCACAGCCTGTTCCAATGTGGGTCTCCCACAGGGTCACAAGTCCTGCTAGGAAACCTCCTCCAGTGTGGACTCCTCTATCCACATGTCAGCGGGTCCGTTCCAGAAGCCTGCTCCAGCATGGGTTTCCCACAGGCTCACAGCCCTCTCCCTGGCACCCACATGCTCCGGTGTGGGTCTCCTCAGAGGGCTGCAGGTGGATCTCTCCTCCAACATGGACCTCCATGGGCCATCCTGCTTCACCACAGCCTGCACCACAGGCTGCAGGGGAATCTCAGCCCTGGCACCTGGAGCACCTTCTCCCTCTCCACTGACCTTGGTGTCTGCAGAGTTGTTCCTCTCACAAATTCTTACTCTGCTCTTCTCTGGCCACAATTACATCTGTGCAAGAGCTGTTTTTCTTTTGTTGCATAATATGTTGTTATAGAGGCATTGCCACGGTTTCTGATCGGCCCAGCCTTGTCCAGCAGCACATCCCTCCTGGAGTCGCCTGGCATTGGTGCTATCGGACATGGAAGAAGCTTCTGGAAGACAAACCTGTAACCTCCTGCCCCCCTACCAAAACCTGGTCACAAAAACCCAATACACTCGGCCACTACAGCCAGTCTGTTAATGGTTACCACTTCCTTGACTTTCCTGTTTGTAAAAAGGCAATGCAGGAACGTATCACCGTGGTTGATCCATCTTAACACCTTGATAAAGAACCTGTGCCCAGCAATCTTTGTTTTTCACAATCATGATGTCCAATGGTAAGAAATTTTCAGCTACCAGCGTAAAAACTCACCTGAACTCTTTCACGGCTATGAGAAAATACTACAGAAGTAAGATTTAGCCCAAGCGTCGTGATCGATTAAAAAAAATGTACCAAATTTTAAGAAGCTTCACAAAAGTAGGCCTGTTTTTTGTTATTCACCTCACAGCATCACTAGGCGCCCCATCATGCCTCCCTTCGGGTCCCCCGCCACCCCGGGCGGGCTGACTCTCGGCCGCCCCTCAGAGCCCCCCGGGCAGGAGTCCCGCCCCTGCCCCTGCCCCACCCAGGGGCAGCGCCGCCCGCCGCATACCTGGCTCACACGCACGGTGTCCGGCTGCAGCGGCCTCAGCCGCTCCCACTTGTCGTGGCTGGCCATGCCGGCCCGGCCCCTGCTGCCCCTCCTGAGCCCGGGCGGAGGGAGGGCGCTCAGTCTCCCTCGGGCCGAGCCCCCGAGCCCGGTCCGGGCGCTGCGGGGCCGGCC
>VXBX01009439.1:2307101-2406008 GCA_013400415.1 Scytalopus superciliaris
CTCAGCCCGGCCCGTCTCCCCTCAGGGCTCGGCGCTGCCCTGCCCGTGTCTCTGAGAATTGTCATTAGTGTTGCTTTCGTGCCAAACAATCCGTGGCTCACGGCGCACACGCGGAGAGAGCGCCCATGTGAAAAATAAGTGAATTATGAGAGCTCTGTGGGGGAAGGGCAAGGTGTGCTCCTCCTGGGCCGGGCGGGAGCCGAGCAACGTGGCTTGTCCAAGCTCCGCCTGTCCATTTGCCTCCCAGCACCATCCATTCCCCCCGCTCCTGCCCTCCCCTCCGCCTCTGATACCCTTTTACGAGTACTGAGGGACACCTTGCCCTTTGCCAGCATCAGCAATAATACCAACGTTTCCCATCGAGTAGGTACTTATGTTTGCCAGACAAAAACATTTCTTTAAACACAGCTCCTTCTTCAATAGCCCATGTGTTGCTTGCTTGCTCTTTATGGCAATTAACTCTCCTCTACAACAGATAAGTTTCTCATGGAGTCCCTTTGCTTGAAGAATTTATGAACTGTTTTATTTCCTCACCTACACCTCAGGTGAAATTCCCAGCCACTTTCCTTCCCCAGTTTCATCTGATGGTGTGTGAAACTGCCAGCCTGGTATGAGGAATTCAAAGCCATGAGCAACTTCATTCACATTTTAATATGCCAGGCTGAACAGGTGAAATAACACTGATACTTGACAAAGCAGTGAATTAGTTTTCATTTGCCAGGTGTTTCATAGCCCTTCCAGTCAGACAGTCCTTTGGAGTAGCTCATGGTATCACCAATGAGGCATCAGATGCCTTCACAGAGGATGGAGTTTCCTTCACAGCTACCAATTTTCAATCAAGTAATAATTGTCAATCATGGTAATAATTGTCCTTGGAGAGAAGTGTAGAACTGACGTGAATTGTTCTGGCACCCTAATGAATGAATAAGAATAAAAGGGGGGGGGGGAATATATGACAACTCCTTAAAGGCATGATGTGTGTTTCAGGAGATAGGAAGTCTGGAGCTGTGAATTTCTAGACGTCGTGCAAATGGTGATTGTCAGTATTGCAAGGTGAGGGTAGACTGCTGCAGAAGCAGGTTTTTCTGTCATGGAAGTGACACGTGATTACACTGACAGATAAAAACGCTCATTTTTCTATGGGCAGCATAATCTAATTGCTAACTACTCTGTGGTGATATACATAGTCCCATAAGGAATGAGTATTTCTCCCTCTGTTATATTCTGGAAGGTGTATCTTATAATTGCAATTACAGACTGTGTAAACTCACTGTGATAAAGCAAGACTTTTTCAGCTGGAACAGCCAACTGGTTTGGATGTCTTTGGCCACTTTAGTTTGAGGTGATGTAAGGAATGTGCCATGCAGTATAAAAATCATCGAATAGGATTTGGTGACTGTTGGCTGGTCAGATATTACGCGGGAGGCTAACAATTCATAATTTGAGGATTAGGCTACATGAATTCCTGTATTAATCCATGTGGAAAATATTGCATCAACATTTAACTATGCTGTTGTTCTAGCCAGTCATAAGACCAAATCCTGTTGTTCTGTGCTTCTCTGTCCTTATCTGCTGATGTATCTAATGGAGCAAAGAAAAGCCCCGCATGGATTCAGATTCAGGAAGAGTTTTCTATATTTACATAAAAATAAAAAAACCTGATTATCCTTTTAAATGAAAATTAGACTTTGAAGTAATTCACTTGACTATCAGGAGTTTTTGCTGTGGCACTCTGCTGATAAAAGAGGGATTCTAGTGTGTTACTATTTACATTTTATAAAGGTGATATTTAATGATCACACATTCTTTATTGCTCCTGTAGATGAAAATGTAAATTATACCCCATTTACTCTTATTTTAATTCACATGAAAATGACTTTGCATTCTTTTAATATCTCCAGACATGATTCTTAAAATGAAAGATTTGCTTATTTATCTGATTATTTTTTTCTTGCATTGATTCTTGATGTGCCACTAGGGGGCAATAATTCCATTTCCTAAATCTGATCTTTTACCATCAAAACCTGCCAGAACAGTGGGTTCAGTAACATTTTTGAGGGATTATATGTGAAAATCAAAACATAACTTTTTAAAAAACTGCTTTCCTTGTGTAATTTAATATTTTGTCTTGCACTACTTAGGTATGTAGGTTTTACTTTTGTTTTGAGCAGCTGAAATTAGTCACCAGTGAATCTCATGCAGCATTGTAATGGTGCAAGGTTTGGATTTCATGCAATGTAGAATTTTTTGTTTTGTTTTTATATTGCCATTGTAATATTAAAAAAATTGTTTTGAATGTCATTACTTTCCTGTTCTTTTATTTTTTTTGTTACACTAATATTGTATTAATATTTATTAGCTTGTATATGTGATTCTGAATTTGGGAATTATATCTCCTGACAGGTATCTTTATATCCTTATATGATACGTTTGTTTTTTCTCCTTTATGTACATAGTAATTCCAACATACTGCAGTTAAAGCCAAAATTGCCTTCACAATTCTGTATCAAATGCAATCTTTCCTTTCATGATAATAATCTCGTAACTGTGTCTTCCATTAGGTGCATATATATTTTTGAAAAGATGAGCTAGGGAAATATCTTCCTGGAAAGGTGCAAAAGTACATAATCATGAAAGACAGCAATAGTTGTAAGTATCTGTTTAAACTACATGGAATTATAGAATTATCCATATTTTTGTGTATTAATATGCCTGTCTGTATAAACTTCCAAACCTTCCTAAGGTCCTCACCACTGCATAACAATTAGGCATAAAGGTATACATTTTTATGCTGTAAAATGTAATTACTTAAATCTGTTTCTGGAAGTAGTAGAGTCTTTCCTAATGCACTCAGCTTAATCTGACGGAAAAAAGTTGTTCCTGTATATGTGGCAAATAGTCATCCATTAATTTAAGAAGGCAGATCTCTTTGTTTCTTCACTTTTTTGTATGAGTATGAGGAAGATCAAGTGAGTTAATCAGATCTGAACCTCCCAGTGCTAAACAGCATTCTTTTTTGTCATGTCTACAATGACACTTAGAAGTCATGGATTTGATATCATGTTGGATATGTAGGGTGCAGCTCATATTGTAAACCAAAACTCTTACTTTTTGTACCTGCAATTCAGAAAAGAAATTATACAGATGAAAAAAGTACCCTTAAGGTGACATTAAGAGTTATGTAAATAGCAAGTGCTTGCTGCATATGAACACTGGTGTCTTATTAAAAAGGTTCAGTGAATATTGTAAGGTTTGGAAATTTGGCAGCAAGCCATCTGCCAGAGCCTGAGGGTTTCTAGGCAAAGGTCTTAACAGAGCCTGCTGAAGGTTTTCATCCATGCTAAGGAGTTTATAAACAGAAGAAGATTCCTATTGCATGAGGGTATTACTGTATTTGTTGTTTGTATCTTTTGAGTTGCAGAGGAAGTGCAAAATTTCCTTATGTATTTAATTATGTCAGCTTTAAATGTATGGAAAAGTTGAGGTATGTCCTCATGAAATGGTTATCTTTATATCTTGAGTTTCAAAGTATCTTTGAAGATGAGGGGGTTTTTTGTTGGTGGGTTTTTTGTTGTTTGTTTGTTTTTGTTTTTGACTTCAGGTGAAGATTTCCCCATTGTAGTTTTTGTATTATTTACAATTATTATTTAATTTTATCTCATAATATGAAAAAAGTCTTCTATAACACCTACTTGAAAGTAAAGTAGCTTGCTGTTATGTGTGCACTGAGGCTTTTGATTTAGCAGTCACGGGTGGTGGGATTGTCTCTAGATGCATAAAAGTAATTCAAACCTAACAGGGAAGTGTTTGGGTTGGCCACTGCTACCCTTTCTTCTTTCCCACTTTCTTATAGCAGTGAGAACTTGAAATGGATGAGAAATTTGGGGCACCTGTTTGTGCTGAGGGAAGGTAGAGGAGAAAGAGTTCCTGGGAAGGTGGGTTACCTGCCACTGGGAGACAAACCATAGGTGGATGCTGGAAAAGCAGAAACCACTGGGAAAACTCAGGTAGTCTTTTCATTTTGGAGTCATCTGAGTTCCAGCCATCCATGCTAGTCCTGCCCAGTGCTTCCACATCTTACCATTAGGGAGTAACACCCCTTGTGAACAGGTCCCAGTGCTCCAGCAATATTAGATCACCTCCAGCCTCAGAGTATTAAAGCTAAGAAGAGTTTTTTGCCTCTCTTCTCAGTCTTCCCTTCCTCTCTCTTTGCCACTACAAACAAAATAGAAGGTAGCCATTACCACTGACAGAAGAAAATTATCTGCCATTGTGGAATGGCAAAATTCAGTTTTGCTACAATGCCGAGGAACCTTAGGATCAAAGAATCATTTAAGTTGGAAAAGATGTCTAAGATCATGAAGTCCAACCATTAACCCAGCACTGCCAAGCCTACCACTAAACCATATCCATATGTGCCACATCAGCACATCACCTGTCTCCAGGAATGGTGACTCAGCCATTTCCCTGGGCAGCCTGTTCCAATGCTTGACAACTCTTTCATCAAAGAAATTTTCCCTAATATCTAATCTAGACCTCTCCTGATGCAACTTGATGCTGTTTCCTCTCATCCTGTTGCTTATTATTTGGGAAAAGAAAGGAGTACCCCCTTCACTACAACCTCCTTAGAGGTAGTTGTAGAGAGCAATGAGGTCTCCCCAAGCCTCCTTTTCTTCACCTAGAGGTGGTTCTGATCAGAAGGCAAATTCTAATAAATAATAATAAATTATTTGATTGTAAATGGCAGTTTATCTAACTCTAAACGCTAGGAAATAAAAAATGATCAGTTGTTACATTCTGCAGCAGTGAGTTCTACAGTTTAAATTGTTTAAAAAAACAAAGTAATTTTGTTTCAAATATGCTCCCTAATCATGTCACTGGGGGCTCTATAATTCCTGTGTTATGGGAAACTGGAAGAACTTCTTTTTAGTTCACGTTTTCTGTATTATTCTCAGCATCATAGATATTTATCAGCTCAGTTACCTATTTTCCAATTTGAAGACTTGTAGCCTATTTAATTTGTTTTGTATGAAAGTTATTTCAAATCCCTAGTCACTCTTGTATGTTGCTTTTTTGTTCTGCTACAGCCTTTTCAAATCTGACATTTGAAAGGAATAACACTGTAATTTGAAAGAAAAAAGTAAAACAGAGGAAGAGGAATTTTTCTGCCCAATATGAGAACAATAAAGCAGTGGAACAGGCTGCCCAGAGAGGTTGTGTAGTCTCCATCCTTGTAGGTTTCCAAAATACAACTGGATAAACCCTTGAGCAAACTCACCTCATAGCTGTCTGACCCTTGACTGGGAGATTGGTCTAGACACCTCCTGTGGTCCGTTTGAACATGAATTATGCCATGATCCTGTGAACAGATATGCAGGCAGAGTACAAGTAGTCTACAAGTGTAGTCTTAATACAATGTCAAACTGCTATTTTCTTCTTTATTCTCAATTATTTTCCTAACATTGTGTGTGTCTTTTTGATAACTGGTGAACATTGAGCTGATGTTTTCAGAAAACTGTCTACAGTGCTCAAAAACCTCTTCACTAAGTGGGCAGGAGCCTGTTGTTATGCACATACAGTTGGCAGCTGCAGCAACAGAGCATCAGAGGGTGGTACTGTGAAGTGTGGCTTTGGGAGCAACATCCCTCCATTCTTTCTGTGCTGAATTACTTCCCTGAACCTGGACAAAAGCAGGTAATAAGGAAGAAGTGCCTTTGGGATTTCCTGGTTCTGTGGCTGCTGCTGTTGGATGAAGCAGCGGCAAAAACCTTGGTTCAAAGAGAGAGTTGTTTGCTGTGAGGGGAAAGTGTTGCATTTCATGCCACTCGTATGTCCATTGCCATTGCTGGTATAGTCCTGCACTGGAGAGACTGAGCAGAGCTGGACTCAGCTTTAGTTCCCTGACCATTCTTTCTTCTCCCACTCTTTGGACAGGTAACTCTTCTGATCAGCTGCTTTTGCTTTTCCACTGATCTCTATATATCTGTAACGTATTCATGCTGTCAGCATCTTGGCTCTGACTTCTTTCTGCTGTGAGTGCCACTATGGCTTGTTAGAACCACAAGGCAGATATTTTCTCACACATTAATTGTTTTTCATTTATTACTAGTTAATTTAACCTGCCTTTTCAATCATCTACATCTATGAGATACACCTGCAACATTTCACAGTTTGTATTTGGGTATCCTGAATGACTTGCTGTCACTTTGTGGTTCTCTACAATGTTACAGCTTTGTTGCAGGTGTATTCACCTTATCAGTCAGCCACTGGTGTTCCACTCATATACCACTCTTCCGGTATTGGTGTTGGTTTAAGCTATAGACTACATGCCTTAACCTTATAGCTAGTAGTTCAGCAGCTTCGTATTTGGGTAAAAAAATTCTGATCCTGGTGATATGTTACTTCCAAATGATCTGTCCATTCTAAAAACTTCCTTTGCTGACCATCAGAAAGAAGTTCTGAGCTTGAAAAGTGCTGATGTGACATGTCTGGCATAGATGATTTCATAGATATATTTTAGCACCAAAGGGGATGAGAAATCTGTTTCTTTCTACTCATTTTGACCAATTTTATTTTTAAAGTTTACCTGTTGTTAAAATACAAAAACCCTGACTTCACACAGCTTAGGAGTGGTACTGTTGTTCTTATGGTTTAGTAAAGGCTATTGAAAGTACTCTGTATACTGGAAGTTGGTAGGGAATATTTCCTTACATAGTGCAAGAGGGCACTAGTTTTTAAAAAGCATACCGAAGTCCAAAACTGAGGAAGGAACGTTTTGATTCTGGCAGTGTGGCTGTCAAAAATTATCTAGTTCAGGTCTTTACTTTGGCTTGAGTTTTAAAAAATCCCTGCACTGGTTTGGAGATATGAAATTAATTTGGATCTTTGAATTATGTGAGACACACTGAGATACAAATCTCTTGATCATGGAAATAGGCAGCATGCCCTTTTGCTGCAGCACAACACTGTAGCTCATTCTGAATTATTGAATGTGTGAGACATCTTTGCTTAAGTTTAAACAGTTTGCCAGGAGTTTTCCTGCCTGTGCTTTCAAGTGGGAAAGGGGATAGAACACTCTGCTAGGATACAGGTCTTGCTGCAGAGGAGAAGGTGGAAGAAGCTGCCCCTTTGAAGCACATGCTGGGCATATGATATTTGGCCAGTCTGGATTATATTTTTTTCTCAAATCTTAATTTCTGGGCAAAGTGATTGAGATTATTACGACAGAGTAAATAGATTAATTCCTTAATTACAGTTTAGTCATTTAGGTTATCATTGTCAAGATGGACCAAATCTGTGTTGTTTGCACTAGTTGCTGAGCTTGTCCTAGTACTGAATGAAGATAAAGACTGTGTTTTGATTATTTTCAAGTTGATCAAGAGTTTTACAAAGATTGATCAATAGATTGCTTTGATATGGTGGATGTTGCTAGAAAAGTATCTTTTATTTGCATGATGATCCAGACAAGGTGAGTGTTGTTTCTCTGGCCTGTGGACCACCTTCTGCACGACCTTAGGTGTGTCGTGTCTCCTACTTGTCCTATGAGGCAACTAACAGTGAAGAAACATGGGCTAGGGATATCTAAAGTTTTAAGACAACTTGTAATTATTACCCCTTCACTGTTCCTGACTTTGGCTTTGTAGTAACTAACTTGCTGCTTAATTTTAGGTACTCAGTAAAAGAGTGTCTATACATCTTCATACATCACTGGAGAGAGCCAGGTGCCTCTCAGGGCCTCCAGAGGGAGATCTTTTCTACCCAACTAAGGTATTTAACCTTAAGAAGACAAGATCTTTTAGAAATCTTTCAGCATCACCTACCTCTCTCCATAGTCTTTGTAACAACCATAAACACTTCAGAAGGACTGTTTTATCATGCATCTAAAATTAGGTCCTTAAAAAGAACCTGCTGGCTAGCTGTAATTATATGTGATATTTGGGAGCCATGTACTGGTTGTCTGGAAGTGTTTCTAGTCATCATGACTTTTGAAAGTGAAAAAAGGTCCCTTGAATGCATTTGTCATTCAAGCTGAAAAGTCAGAGGACTTGTGCATGTGTTTTCTGTGACCTTACAGGGGTTATTTCATAGCTCATAATCTTAAAAAATGCCACTTGTTACTTTTTCACTTTCATTCTTTACTGCATCATCAGATTATGCTGGTATTTAAGTCTGGCTTCTCAGGGGAAAAGTTTGGAAGCTTCTTTTAAAACTATTTAGAATAAGGATTGAGAAACAAAGAGCATAAACAATAGGTAAGCTGGATTTGGGAGATAACTAGCTATCCGGGGCACTTTTCTTTATCTGTATAGATCACTTAAACTAATCTCCAAATGGCAGGCTTTGGCTACTGTGACTAGGCTTTTTTTTCACACACATTAAAACCCCCAAAGTTTCCAATTTCCCCAGAAGACTTCCACTTTCTCTTCATGTCCCTGGGTCTTCCCTGTGCATCTTCTGTTTTATAACTCTTTTTTTCCCCCTCAGGCTGCTGAAATTGTCTGCACTTTAGACCCTAGAGGCAAATAAGGCACGTCTAGTTGGGAAGATACCATATTCGGTGGGAAGCAGGGGTGAGGATGCCTGAGGCCGGGGAGGAAAAGGCGGGGGGAAGAGTGAGGGGGTTGTATTCTTGACCTTAGGTAGCTGGTGCTGAGAGGTAGCGCATTGTGCGGGAGCACAGACAGAACTAGAGCTGTGGATGGGAAGGAGGGAGGAAGGAGGAGGGAGGAGGAAGCTGGGACAGCGAGGGGGGAGGAGGAGGAGAGAGCAGCATCCCTATCTTTCTTTGCAGACCACGCTGCTAAACAGCGAGGGCAGGCTTATGCTTCCCTAATATCCATCACTCCCTGCTTCCAGCGTGGTCACAGACAGAGCAACAAAGAGAGTCTCAGAGGTAAGATCCCTGCAACTTGCAAAGCTGTAGCATCTGCCAAAATACGGATAAGCAGCAGCAGCAACAATAGAGAGAAAAGATTATCAGCACCTGGGAATGCTCAGAGACGGCGGGGTGGGGGTAACTGGGCGCCCAGGTCTCCTGAAGGTTAGGGAAGCTTTAGTCCCAGCAGCAGTAAGAACGGAGGAAGAGGGGAGCAGGTCCGAGAGCATCAGGGACACCAGCCAACAATATTTAGCAGTGGGCAGTTTGTGTCCCAACTCCCTGTGTAGGAAGAGAGGATAGGGTAGCAGCATAATTGATAAATGAGACTTAACAGAAGATACAAGTGGTTTAATTACCCAAAATATACTTCTGAAGTGAACAACTAATTATTGTGTGTCGGTTAAAAAAAAAAAAAGCTAAAGACTGCGTATTGGTTTGAATTTTTTTTACGTGAGACTTTGATTTTTCATTTTAGGACAATGTTTCAGTTCAGAAATGCATTTAATAGCAACAACAACAACAAAAAGGCAAAGCTCTCAAACTGAGTGTGAGTGGTTTAAAGTCAAACAAAATGGGCTGTTTGACAATTATTGTAAGAAAATATTTGTGATACCTAAACAGGGTATGCTGTTTGACCTAAGACATACTGTTTCATTTTATTTAAAAAATTCCAAAACATAATTTTGTGCTGGCCTGACATGAAATTTCTGGTTATGTATAATTCATGCAGTCAGACAAAAAATCAGTAATTTGGTTAGGTGTATTTATCAAGTTAACTGTTTATTTTTAGTTGTGGGTACTGGAAGCTTAGATGAAGGAGACAGAAACTATAGCATCTATACATTAGGGACATTGATGCTTGCTTTTTGCTTGTGCTTTGTCTCATTTACTTTACTTTTTGAGGTATGGGCTACATTGGTTTCGATCTAATACCTCATAGACTCTTCTGAAAATGACTAACTAGCAACAGCTGTAGTGTCAGTGTTTGTTGTTAAACATGTTGAACCAACTACAGAGAAAATTAACACTGGTTTGTATGTCTTATGAATGAGAATCTTTAGGATCTTCTAATGGTTTTTTTGCTCTGAAACACAGAATCATTCTCCAAAGGTGAACATTCTGGAATATTTGAATAAATTTCCATTCTTAATTGGAAGTTTCTGTGTTTTCATTAGGTAACTAAAATAGCTGTAGTGAGTTGATTCATTGTCTGAGTGAGGAAGTTGAAACCACCATTCTCTGCTACATTGGAGAACTTGGGGGTGGTGGACCTGGGTTTGACTTGCTTCTCTGTCAGGGTAAATTTAGTGGTACAAGTGTACATCAGACAAACATCAGGTTCTATACTTTGCCTCATTTTTCTTATAAAAGAGGGGAAAAAACACATTGTAGCAATAGGACTTTGCTTCCACCAGTTTTTACAAAGCTCTTAATTGTTATTTCAGGGCTCATTTCAGTTATATTATTATTTTCTGACAATAAATAACAGTCTGACATCGGTGACTGTGTCTGATGTGGTAGTTGTCAGCTCTAGCTTTGAAATTTACTTAAGTCAGAAGAGAGTCAGGAGTTTTATTATAAAAGAAAAAACAAAATCACTTATTTTCCTGTCAGCCCAGCCCCTTGACTTACAAAATTAATTTGAGTTTGTTTGGGTTTTTTTAATGTCTTTTGCTTTGCTAATTTTAGGAATGAGTGATATATTTTGAAACCTCTTATTCTGTCTTTTCCTTAATGTACAGCTGTTTAAGAAAAAATTGAATTAATTGAGGCTTTAAAAGTGATCTTTTATTTCTTTAGAAAAACTAAACATACTACATACAAAATTGACTTTTTTAAAATTTGGTTTTTGGTCTTGATTACTAGCTTTGATTTTCTGTGGCTTCTGCTAAAGAAATTGCATGTTCTCACTTTGGAAAGGTTTAACTGTGTTATGTGCATAAAAACCCAGTAATAAAAGAAGCCTAACACAAATCTACTAGTGCAGGTAAATTTCCTTTGAAGCTAACATGCTTTTCTACTTAGACAGTAGTTAGCTATTGTTCTCTTAAAACAACCTTCTATGAATTGTATTGTTCTTGAAGTTTATAAGGGCTGGATGCAAAGCTCCCTGAAGTCAGGAAGAGACATTCCATTGACTTCAAATGGCTTTGGATCAGGCCTGTCACGTGAGATTAGCCCCTGACAGAAGATGTTATAAGCACAAGCCTAGAAAAGAATGATTTAGGGATGGAATTTCACTTATGCTGTAGTCATCTTTGCTTTGTGAATATCTGTTAGGCACAGTGTTTTTGATGTAGTGGTTCATTTGTTTTCTGTTAAAAATGGTGTATTTCTTGGTGTTGGGAATATATACTTTTGCAGAAATTTTCTTCTGACTTAGGTCTCAAATCTATTGTCTATTTGTGTCTGTATTTAAATACCTTGTTAAGGTAATGTGGATACAATAGCTCAGAATCTCTTAGATGGGATTTTATAACCTCAATAGTACTATGCATGATATGCACAAAGTTAAGGAAAGACGTTTCTTATGTCTAATGAAATAGAAAATTAAAAACAATGGTTTGAATTCTATTTTTTTTTTTGTTGTTGTTAAACTAAAAGAATGTATTCTGTGTAATGGCTTCCATAGTTTCTTTTTTAATAAAACAATACCCACCCCCAAAACCCAGAACAGCTTGCTATATAAAATGTGAAAAGTGGCAAAGTCAGGCCTTTGCTGCTTTTCCGCATTTGAACTGTATGGAACTTACACAATATAAAAGTAACCACAAGAAAAACAGTACAATTTTGTATAACAAAAATAAAGTGGTAGCATTTTACAGCACAACTTATATAAGGTGAAACTTAGACTAAACTTGTAAACTTTCAAACGTGATACTTAATAAATGGAAGCCTGTCAGGCTCCCAGACCCTCTGGTGATACTGAGCATCATTATCTATAGGCGAAAATTACCTTTGTTTCTTATTGATTGTGGCTCTTCTAATGAATACAAAGTCTGCACAGTGAATGATAAGTGATCTGTCACTCCTTTTTTTCACCTTCATATGAAAGCTTCATACTCTCAGCTGAGATCAGGCACAACTAGGGATTTATTTCATGTGAATAGGAGCTACATGAAGGGGCATAAAAGGCTAAGGTAACTAACCAACAACCAAAATCTACATGCAGACATTTCGGATTATACAAAAACATGCCTGCATTTGTGTATTCCACACATGCATGGAGAAAGGGTAATTTCTTTAACTGCAGCTGAAGATTCTTTGCTTTTTTTCCACTTAGACTGTGGTTAATGATTCAGTCAGTCAGCAAATCTGACTAACTCTTCAAAACTTGTCTTATACAGACTGCAGAAATTTATTAAGGAAATCTAATCCTTATGTTCACTTGATAGACGTTTGCATCTGTACCTTTATAATTATACCTAAGGATTCCAAAGTACATTGGTTTGGTTTTCAGTTTGCCTTCATTTGCCATTATCAGTGTGTTACTTTTTGTGCTCGAATGTTTTTCTGAGGAATAAAGACAGTCTAAGAAGTAACATTGCCAGTGGTGTATCTCTGAAGAAATGGTAAAAGAAACTTGCCCTTTAGACATTGCATACAATAGAAAAAATGCCGAACAGTATAAATACTAATTGAATATTATATGAAGAAAATATCCTTTTTCTAGCTGAACAGCACAGCAGTACTTTGTGCACTAAAAGCATGTAATTATATTGATACAATATTTATGTCATTGTGCAGTGGATAGAATTGAAAAACTGTTTATAGAGAGTATATTAACATCCCAGTCATAAAAGTAGTGAATACTATCAAAGAATTGCAATCAAAGATGTATTTACGGGTATGAGAATTCATTCCGATACTTAACTTACTGATTCTTTTAACACTTTTTGTGGGTTTTTTAATGTGGTTGCCTGCAAAAGGTATCCTTGTTTGTAACCTAGCTGTCGTAGTTTTTAGAGCTTCTTAGTAGGAAAGTGTGGGGCTAAGTCTTCTGTTTCAATGAGAGGCAGAAAATACATAGATTTTGTCTTTTGGGATGGGAATTTTTTATTTCCACAACGATTCTTATCCCTTTTCCAAGAATAAATGTTTATTTTAATAAAAATAATGATCCTATCCTATCCTGTCCTGTGAAGTTCTAATATCATTATACAGTACTTGGAAATGACAAGCAAGTTTCTAATGATTATGACTGTTTTCATCATACAAATCCTCATTTACAGTGTATATGTATGAACTGGAAGATTATCTGAATAGGTATAGAGACAGGTTTGAAAGCACCAGTTTTGCTTCTATCAATGAGAAGTTTAGTGCATTAAAAAAAGTGTAGAATTTTCTGACTTTCAGCCGCATTTTCACATGTTTTCAAAATAAGTATATTCTCCCAGTTTCTCTGTGTACTAGAGATTAAAGTACAAAGCCTATACACAGAGGGGTCAAACCATACACAGAATGGTGGGTAACACCGTAGATTTTGCCAGTGTAATCATTCAGGAGTTATGAGTAGTGAAAAAACTTTTGAACACAAGGATTTGGAAGTTGCTGAAAAGTTGTAAAGATTGTTTCATTCTTATCTGACAGCTATTTTCATTATTTTCACTCCAGAGGTAATGAAATGGTTGATTTACTATGTAAATGCATAACAATTTTTTTAAAAGAAACCAGTTTTTACTTACTTGACCGCAGTGGAAAGGATGCTTTAGTTAAGTGAGAGATCCAGATCTTGGTGGCGTTTTTGTATACATAGAGCTATAAATCGTTTCAAAGAATTGCAGTATGGCTCAGGTTGGAAGGGAACAAAGTGGGTCATCTGGTCCGACCTCTCTGCTCAAGTGGGGTCATCCCAGAGCACGAGGCACAGGATTGCATACAGACGGTTCTTGAACATCTCCAGTGAGGGAGACTCCACAGCCTCTCTGGGCAATCTGTTCCAGTGCTCAGTCACCCACACAGTAAGGAAGTTCTTCCTCATGTTCAGATGGAATTCCTTGTGTTCCAGTTTCTGCCGGTTGCCTCCTGTTCTTTCGCTGAGAAAGGCTGATGTCTACAGTAGTGTCTGGGGGAACTAGCATTCCTTCACTTCTCGTGGGGGCATCCCATCAGGACCTGTGGACTTGTGAATGTCAAGTTTGACTACACGGTCTCTTACCCAATCCTCCTCAACCAATGGAAGCCTTCCTCCAGGCCTTCTCCCTGGTTTCCAGTCAGGGATTCCCAAGGGCAAGCCTTGCAGTGAAGGCAGAAGCAGTAAAGGCATTCACTATCTCAGCCTTCACTGCAACCTCTGTTGCAAGGGTCCTTTTCATTTGTGGACCCACATTTTCCTCAGTATTCCTTTTGTTATTGATGTATTTGAAGAAGCCTTTGATGGGTAGTTTTTAGTTTTTATAGTTTTATTCAATGACAACTTTTCTGTCACAGGTGCCTATGTTGCTTTACACTCTGTTGTTTTCCCCCTTGTACTGCTATATTACCACATTTTTTTGTCATCCGTCATCTTCTGTGTATGGAAGGACACAGCATTCACATCAGTGGTAAATATGTCTCCGCTGCTGAGGAGGACTTTGGAGAAAGACAGCCATAAGGAAAGGAGATAAACCAAGTCTCATCTTCTCAGCATCAGCCAAACATTTGGCCCAATATACAGTCCCCCAGCTATGATACAAGCATCTTACGCACTTGCTGCACAGCATTGTAATGTATCTCCTGCTTTGAAATTCATGGGATACTGAAAAAGTAGGAGAGGAATCTTGATCATGTACTGTAGTATTCTGCCTCACAGTGGGGGTCCTAATTTTAAAGACATGTAATACATAGATGAGCATTGTGGGAGCCATGAAATACCAACCAGGTCTACTCAGGAAAGATGGTGGCTGAGCAAAAAGCAATGTCGTGTGCACATTCTGTATTTAGAAGAGCTTTCAAAGACCTGAAAATGTCCCATTAAACTCCATGAAGCAAATCTGGGTGCAGAATCAGAGAGATGGTGTTTGGAAAGCTCCGGTCTTCTACTGATACTGCACTCCATTCCCTAGGGGCAGATAGGCTTCCACAATGTGAAATGAGGGTGCTGCTTCACAAGGAAGACTTGCTGTAGTTTTAATATTGTTGATAGATTATGTGTCTCAATAAATCTGAATGCATTGGAATTTGTTTCTTCTTGCCATTTAAAGGATTGCTCAGAAAGTTAATTTTGAATTAGTAAAAAATTTATTTTTGTCTAGCAATGTTTAGGTCTTGTTCAGATTGAAGAAAGGAATTTTAAGTATCCAGCTTTCAGGGTAGTGAGGTCAATCTCCTTATGTCCTAGGCATGAGTCATAAAATCACCAAGCATGATGTTATTGTGAAATTTTAGTATCAGTAAATCTTCTTGTTTAATTCTTACCATTGAGGAGGATGCAGTGTATTGTTGCTCTGGGTCAGATAGCAAAGCAGTGCACTGTTACTGACAGCTTTGAGCAGCTGAGTTCTGCACCACTGCTTTGATCCTTCTGATGTTGACTGAGTTTTGGTACCAGACCTCAGAATTCATCAGGAAGTACCGGGTGTTGCTCTGCAGCCTTATGTGGCAGTTTCAGATTTCTGTGGGAGATTGCCACGCCTTTAGCTGTGATACCAGGAGAAACTGATAACAGACTCTTTGAAAGTTCAGTTCTTTTTATGTAATACTGGTGGGAGAGATACCACATCATGCACTTTTGTGCTTATGGAGCTTTTTGGAGAAAAACTGGATACAGTGAAGAAGATAGAGATAAAATCATAGAATCATAGGATATCTCAATTTGAAAGGCACCCATACAGTACCTTGGGTCCATCTCCCTGCTCACTGCAGGACAACCTAAAATTAAACCCTATGACTTAAGAGCATTGTCTAGATACTCCTTGAACTCTGGAGGGTTTGGTGCTGTGACCATTTCCTGGGGAAGCCTGTTCCAGTGCCCAACCACCCTCTCAGTGAAGAACCTTTTCCTAATGCCCAACCTGATGCAGTCTTCCCCTGATGCACCTTCATTCCATTTCTTCTTGGCCTGTTGCTGGTTACCAAAGAGAGGAGACTGGCACCTCCTCCTCTGCTGTCCCTCTTGAGGAAGCTGTAAACTGCTGTGAGGTCCCCCTTGGTCCCTTCCCCAGGCTGAACAAACCAAGTGACCTCTGCCACTCCTCGTAAGTCTTGCCTTTGAGACCATCTTAGTCACCCTCCTCTGGACAGACTCTAATTTGATGTCTTTCTTAACTTGAGGCACCTAAAACTGCAACACAGCATTTGAGGTGAGGCTGCACCAGCACAGTTGTTGAGTGCGACAATCACCTTGCTATGACTGGTGATGCTTTGCATGATACACCCTGATGGTGGCTGAGGGAGGGGATTGTCCCACTCTGCTCTGCAAGGGACAGCCTCACCTTGAATACTGTGTGCAGTTTTGGGTACCTCGATATAAGAAAGATATAAAGCTCTTAGAGAGTGTCCAAAGGAGGGCAGTGAAGATGGTGTAGGGCCCTGAGGGGAAGCTATATGAGGAGTGGCTGAGGTCACTTGGTCTGTTCAGCCTGGAGGAGACTGAGGGGAGACCTCATTGCAGTTACAACTTCCGTGTGAGAGGAAGAGGTTTGGGTTTGGTAAAGTGAAATTTGGTCTTATTCATACCAGTTCAGATAGCTGTGTTAATGAGGTTCTTTGGTTAATGGACCTGCTAGTCCTTAATGGACTTACCTTTGGCTCAACCACTGAATTCCTTTTTCTGTTGTACTCTTGCCATATATTTCTATAGCTTAATTCATGTATGCTTTGTATGATCTAGAATATTGCTTCTTCTGATTAATTCTGTGCTCCCGTCCATTTGAGTCAGTCATCAAGCCGTAACATCATCATTCATATAGATGCTCTTTGTATGGATGCTACATCACTTCCTTCCCATATGGGGAAATAAATGATTCCATGTACTCTATATATTAAAACAGGTATATATCTTTATCTGCAGTTTGGCTGATTAGTAGCGTGCTTAGAAAATTATGATCTCCAGTTATAATGCAAGTCTTCTGCTGAATTTAATTATAAAATAGACTGTGCCTATTACAAATCAAGATTATGACTTTATAATCCCTGAAGAAAGGCAAATGTTTCATTATACATATGCATTTTTAGCATTTTATTGTAATGTGCCTTAAAGGATCCCTACAATCTCAAAAGGTCAGTTTAGATTTTTCAATTTCATGTTAATTAAAATGCTAACATCTGTAAAATCTCAGAAGTGATTGTGTGTGGTGTTCTACAGATGTTAGTATATGTCTTTTCTTGTATGTGTGTGTCTTGTTTTCTTTTATGCAGTGAAGTTTCCCAGCACATTCTGATGCTTATTGTATTTTTTCTTTTCTGTTATGCAGCCAGCATTTCAAGTGCACAAAGGGAAGGCAGAGGCAGCTGAGGGATGCAACTGGGAATATCAGTTGGTAATGAAAAAGAGTGCAGCAAGTGGGATGGGTGACTTGGCTTCTCAGTTCATTCCCACGTTTCAGCCGACTGATGTTCACTGTGTGAATAATGTTCTCTCTTGGGCTCTCTTTTACAGAAATTCAGTGATTTCCCTCCAAGGCAAAACTTAAGCAGTCTTCTGGAGCTGATTTATTTCCAAGACTGCTTCCACTAGGCAACGTGGATGGCACAATTACTTTTGACTCTCTTAATCCCACACAATTTTCTAATACTATTCCAGTAGGTCTCTTACCCTGTGTGTAATGTGACTCAACACCCCTGTTTATGTATCATGCGATTTTAGTTCCATGCCAAAAAATGTTGCTCTGATAAAATCTGCAATACAGCCTGCATAATAATTAAATTAAACTGACTGAGGGAAAGACCACACATGTGTTATGTCAGGACCATGGAGACCCAACAGAGCCCTAGAGACACTTTGGCCAAGCACCACCTGATGTGAACACAGCCCTGCAGTATGAACACAGGCAATTCTCCCTCCCTTGACATAAAGGCCAGGCATCTCTTCCTGGGCCAGAGTCCTGTAGCAGTAGGAGGTGTAAGGTCATGTTGACAGGCCAGTCTGGTGTGAAGTAATGATGTGTAGCAAGAAAACAAAGCTTTATGGATGGTGCTATTCCCATTTCAAATTAGCTATAGTGCTTCACTGTCCTTTCACTGCTAGATAACATTGCTTTTGCATGTAATGTGGTTTCTCTGGCAATGTCTAAAGAGACATTTTTTCTAAAGAAAAAAGGCTATCTTGAATTCAACCTACATCTTACTGAATTGGAATGATCCTTTTAAACTTTGCAAATGAGGTCTTAATCTAGAGGGATTCCTGAAGTTTGGTGGTTTTTTCCATTGTGTGGTTCTGTGAATGCAAGATGAAATTAATTTTTCTTTTTAAGGTGCAGTTTCTGATATATCCAGCTAGAAATTGCTTTCACAGTTGTATTTGTTAGGTTATGTGATGAGAGTCTGCAAACTCTTAATGACTGACACAATGGAGAAAGAAATCTGAAAGAAATCTAACAAATTTGTTTGCAGGACTGCAAAGGAATAATCTATTCACTTCTATATCATCTACCCGCATCAGAATTAAGTGTAGCTGCAGCCATAGAACTTGCCTACACTCAGGTAGTATAAAAGCATGCACATGAAAAGCTAGCGTGCTTCACTGAGGCCTTATTCACACATCCTCTTGCGACTGCTACTGTGCCGGCTGAGGAGATTCCTGCTGCTCCTTATTCCTTTTGCACTTTTGTCAGAGGTTGTCACAGGTGCTTCTGCCAGCTGAGCTGTTCCTGTGCATGGGCTCCTAATCTGTTTTGCTTGAAATGAATAGGGGTGGTGAAGGTCTACTACTATAACAGTGTCAACGTTTTTTATTGGAAGTGGATCAGGGACTGCTCACAAGAAAAACGATGGGGGTAAAAGTGGCAGGGCAGTAATTTCCAACATCAGAGCAGTAATGAGCTTGTGTAAAATAGATTGTAATTGTTCAGCGGACATTGCCAGAACTGGAAGATCTTTTAAGGGCCCTGTGTGCATTTAAGTTATGCCACTGGTTTTTCAGTCTTTTCCTCTTGTTATATAGGTATGACCTTAGGTTTGTATGTCTGTTGCCTGTTTGGGGATTGTTTATGTTATTCATGGTCAGGATTCAGTTAAATGAAAATATTTGCAGACTTGTGGTTCATTAGAGCTTTTTTAACCCTGGCTTAAGTTGATCTGTTTTACATTCATGCTGGAGCTGCTCTAAGGGCTCCATACTGATTCAGAATCAAGTCCTCTGTTCTGTTTAAATACTTACAATTTATTTTAAAAATAACAAGAGTAATCACAAAACAAAAATCCTCATGGTCTGGTTTAATTCAAAGCCCACCAAAACCAGTAAGATCAATTCTAGCAGCCCTTGAATGACTATCATCAGCATTTGTCTTGAGAATTTTATGAATTCTAAAACTTAAAAAATGCCCTCTTTTTCCCCTGTTTACTACTTTTTTTTCCCCTGCTGGTATATGCATTATCTTTTTATAATAGTAAATTAATATAGAGGAGAAGAAAGTTTCTAAAGGTAGCAAGATTCTTAGTCATTCAAATAACACTCCATTCCTTTCCTGAATTCAGTTTCGCTCTTTTCTGACAGACATCTACATTAAAGTAAATAAACATTGGTTGAGGTGAGTAGATAATACTAGGTGATTTAGAACTGGCTTTAAAACAACTATTATAAATCCCAATGTTTACATTATACATTATAAATAGTTTATTTTTAAAATGTTGGCATGTATGCTTCCTTTATCTATTGTGTTAACGCTGATACATCATTGACTTTTAAATTAGGAGGAGTGTTAGTATAGAAAAAAATTGCTTCGGTGCCAGTTTAAAAAAAAAATCAATGCAAAACAATTTACCACTTGGGCACAGTTTATTGAAGTTAGTTTAGAAGATTGTATACTGTGAAAGTCATAAAATTTTGGACCAGACTTTGTCCTCGTTAGCAATAGAACTTCATGGCAGGATATTATTTTAGCAGTGTGCTACAGAAGTTGTTGTCAAAGTATAGGAGACCAAATACCAACACTACTTTGGCTGAACTCCAAATATGTGCACACTTACGGACTGTCAACAGGTTGGTCTTTTTAGAGACTTATATATGTGTTTTCAGTTATGTATCTACAGTGAGTTTTCATCAGGACCTCCCATATCAGTTGCAGGGGAGGAGGATGTTTCTCTAGATGTTTGCCTGAGTTCGCAGTGTCCTGCCTAGAGGTGTATTATTTTTATTTGACCATTTTGTTCAATTTTAATCCCTCAGAAAAGGGGGGAAACAAAACTGCGTGAATAAAAGTTCCCATGGTACAAAACTGGTAGTTTTGTGGAAAATTTTTCTAAATATTCTGGAAAACAGTGAGAAACAGATCCAATTGTCAATCACAGTGTGTAGAGAGGAAAAAAATTTGACAAATGTTAAAATTACATTTTTGGGTTTTTTTTAAATATGAGTGTATTGAAATAGATATCAATACTTAACATACAGCATGCACACCGTTTAATATGTGTATATTTATTGAGTGCAGTTATTGTAGCGAGCAAAATCTGCATGTTAGTAGATGTACTGCATGTAAGTTGAATTCTGAATGACTTGGTAGAAATACTGTGGGTACTTGTGCACAACGTGGCACCATTAAGGCACTTCAGACAGAGTGGTTTGCTTTTAGAAAGTAGGTGTTTAAAAATGGTTTCAACAGTAGAAAATTGAAAGTTTTTTTTCTTCTTGATACTTTTCCTTCCACTCTCTTTGTAAAATTTTCTCAGTGTTTCCACTGGTACATTAGGACACGAAGCAGTTATGAAAAGGAACATAAATCCTTAGTTTATTGGCTAAATTTGGAATGAATTTTTGACATTTCTGATCATCCTTCAAATAAGGATGTCAGAGTGCAGAGGTCAGGGTATAGAAGCCTTGGGATATCAAAAGGTGGTGAGAAGAATGGCTGGGATTTCCAGCAGCCTGAGTAATCTTTTGTCTCTAGTGGTCAGTTGTCGAGGATGATGCCTGTGGACATCAAAGAAATGTCTAAACAGTGTTATCTAGGCCTGTCCTTTGCCCCCTGCCATGTAATGGGCCTCTTTTCAGGAAAACATTGGGAAAGCTGAGAAAGCGAGTTGTCCTATCCTAGTGCTATTAATTCAGCAAGAAAGCAGATCAATAACATTTGCACTAACCAGTAAAACAATCTGTTAGTTTCTAAAAATGCAGATTAGTCAAGCCTATAAATTATACATTGCACATCCAAGAATCAGAGTTTTTTCATAATGTAAATATAATGAGAACTTATTTTTAAAGAATTCCTTTTTTGTCTTCTTGGACATATTATGGAGAACTGTTCTGAGGAAATGAAACAAAACAAACCCCCCACCTTTCTTTAACATTTGCAAAGAACTTTTGTTTGTGGGGGTTTTTGGTTGGTTGGTTTTATTCATGGATTGTATGTATTGAGGCTTTTTTAAAGAAAAAAAAAAGAGGTGATATTTGATGCAATTCGTGCTTAAAATATTGACTTTGCTGTCTGAAAGTGTTATGCCTCATTTTCAAGATGGATTACTTTCTTCATCAACAAATAAAAGTTACAGTATCAAAGGAGAAATTGTACCTAATATATTTCAGATTCTGTATCACCTATTCACTCTTTGGGTATACTGGTGAAGGAATAGCCATTGCAAGCTGTTCATTTGTGTTAAATGCAATAAAAAATATTCTGAAAATATTATAAGAAAAAAAATTACTGTTTGCTCCTTGTCAATTTGGATTTCTTTGTTGAAATCAGAGCTCTTTAAACCTCCAGTTTTGCAGAAATACTGCAAGTTTTAGTGGTGAACAGCCATGATAATAGTCTGGGTCCCAGCCACGTGAGAGCTCATTAAGCCTAAAATAAGGAGCAACCGAGAGGAAGGCAGCCTAGAAATGGAACTGTGCTAGTGATTCCTGTGAAGCAAGTGGGGGTTTTTAGCTGATTCAGTGCCAATGATAGTGTCTATATCATTATGCAATGCTGCTGCCATTCTTTAATTAAGTAGACACAATGTAAAAAATGTTCTTTGCAGGACTGAGGGCTGAGTAGAACTTCTGACTATGGATCAGGCTCTAGGAATATGCAGTAAAACCTGTTTTTAGGATTCACTTCTGGACACATTTTGCTAAGTGTAAAACATTAATTAGAATATACTTGAAATCTCTACTAAACTTAGATCACATCAATACACATAATTCCATTAGTGTCACAAGAAAACTACATGAATTCAATATCAAGATACTTAAGCCAAATGATAATGTAAGTATTAAAGTAAAGCTGTGGTTGAATCAATAACACTATTAAATAGAGGAAATTTGAGCTGGAATTTGTCAGCATGTAGTTATATGACATCTTTATAGCTAAAGGTGTGCTATGTGTTTTTGAAAGTCTGAAATTAAACCGTTTAAGGAACATGTGTTTTTCTACCATATTTCATTTTACTGTAATTTAGGACTGAAGAGAAAACTTGGATATAAATTTATGTATTGGGATTCTGTGGCCAGATTTTGGTAGCAGGGGGCCTATAGGGGTGGCTTCTGTGAGAAGCAGCCAGAAGCTTCCCCCATGCCCAGCAGAGCCAATGCCAGCCGGCTCCAGGATGGGTCCACTGCTGGCCAATGCCAAGCCCATCAGGAATGATAGTAACACCTCTGTGATAACATATTTAAGAAGGGGATAAAGAAAGGACTTGAGCAGATGAAAACTGCAGAGAAGAGCAGAGTGAGAACATGTGAGAGGAACCACTCTGCAGACTCTAACGTCAGTGGAGAGGGAGAGGGAGAAGGTGCCCCTGGTGCCAGAGCTGAGGTTCCCTTGCAGCCCGTGGTGCAGTCCATGGTGAAGCAGCTCTGCCCCTTCACCCATGGAGGACCATGGGAATGCAGAGATCCACCTGCAGCCCATGGAGAGACCCAAGCTGTAGGACATGGATGCCAAAGAAAGGGCTGTGAACCCATGGGCAACCCATGCTGGGTCAGGGTTCTGGCAGAGACCTGAAGGCCCATGGAGAGAGGAGTCCATACAGGAGTAGGTTTCCTGGTAGAAGTTGTGGCCATGTGGGGGACCCACACTGGAGCGGGCTGTGCCTGAAGAATTGCACCCCGTGGAAAAGGACCCATGTTGCAGCAGTTTGTGAAGGACTGTTGCCCATAGGATGGACTTAAGCTGGAGATTTCATGGAGGACTGTCTCCTGTGAGAGGCACCCCACGCGGAGCAGGGGAAGGACTCCTCTCTCTGAGAAGTGGCAGAAACAACCTGTGATGAACTGACCATAACCCCCATTCCCTGTCTCCCTGCACTGCTGGTGGGGAGGAGGTAGAACTTGGGAAGGAGGGAGCGTGTGGGTAAGGTGTTTTTAAGATTTAATTTACTTCTCATTATCCTGCTCTGACTGTTAGTAATAAATTTAATTGATACCCACCTCCCCACCCCCCACCCCCTTTTGATTCTGTTTTGCCTGTGGTGGTAATCAGTAACTGATCTCTCTCCCAGTCCTTATCTCAAATCAGGAACCCTTCAATATATTTTCTCTCCTCTGTCGAGTTGCAGAGGGGAGCGATAGAGCTGCTTTGATGGGTACCAGACATCCAGCCAGAGTTAACCCACCCCAGCATATGAGTTAACCTTGACTAGGAGAATGTTTATAATAATATCACTGTTGCTACACTAAAGTTTACAACAAGTAACAAATGTGCTGGGAAAATTGAAAACTGGTATTTTGGGCTGCTAGATGACTCCTCATTACTTACCTTCCTTACAGCCTCATCTAGTAAAGCAGATGAAGAGCTACAGATTTGCTAGCATGCCTGAGTGACTGCAGAGAGGCTACATGGTTGTATTTGTTTTCTTTGCTACACTGAGAGTCCAAAGCAAATGCTTTTCAATTTCATAGTATGGATCTTGAACACCAACACTGCAGCTTGTGTTCGCCATAGTTAATATAGTTTATAATACATAATATAATGCTATTTCTAGAAAAACATGGAGAACAAAGTATTGCATCTCCTATAGTGTTGTAACCTTTTTCTTAGTATACCTGTGGTTTTTTTTTTTTGTCATCCTGATTTTGCCAATGTCTCTGTCCCTAGCTTTTCACAAGAGAATATTTTCAATGACTGAAGAACATCCCTCTCTCTTAATTGGAGAGTTGTGGATTTGATGGATGGACTGTTCAGTGCATGAGGAATTGGTCCTTTAGCAGGGCCTGTTGCTGTAGGATAAGGGGTAAAAAATTAAATGGAAATTAGATATAAGGAATATATCTTTTTATTGTGAAAGTGGTGAAACACTGGCACAGGTTCCCCAGAGAGGTGGTGAATGCCCCATCCCTGAAAACATTCAACATCAGGTTGGACCTGGCTCTGAGTGACCTGACCTGACTATGTCCCTGCTCATTGCAGGGAGGTTGCACTAGAGAGCTCTTAGAGGTCACTTCCAACCAAAACTTATTTTATGATTCACCATTCTTCCTCATAAAAGAGGTAGGGTAACCACTGGAATTATCATGTGACAGAACTAAAATGAAGGAATTGCTTGCTTTTATTATTTCTTCTCTTGTGTTGTTTATGGAGTTTTGTTTGACTTCCTGTGCTTTTCCATAGTACTTTGTCTTATGCATATGCTTGTTTTCATCATAAAAGGTAGCTTAAATCTCACTTCTAAATTATGTCACATGTAAAAACTGGATGTATATGATCTGTGATGCAATTACATTAAATTGAATGTAATTCATTTGAATTTTACAATAATTTCTTGAAAAAGTGGTCAGTTTCATGCTGTGAAAGCATCACTATGATGAGTTGCAACACAGTACTGGCATTAATTAAAAATTCTGACTCAAACCATGCTTAATATGCCCACAAAGCCATAGGGCACTACATGCATCCAAAGGAGTGAGCATGGCTGTTTTGCAGAACAACTGGTGGCCTGGTTTTATTTAGCAATATAGATATGGCAAAGGGGCAACATTCCCTGTTTGGATGTAGCTAAGAAATGGATGGGGTTCCTGAGAAACTGCAACCTCACATGAGTGGGAGTGCCTGCCTTGTTGAGTAGTGCTAATGGCAGGATCTTCATCTGTATGGGCCTTTCAATGAACTCATTTCTATGGAATCTGCCACTATGGCTGTTGAGTGTGACATATAGAGAAAAAGTGAGTAATAGCAAAAATTATATTACTGCATAATGGACATATTTTGTCTTTGCCTTTTGTTCAACATTATTGTGAGGTTGTGCAAGCAGAGTGACAAATCTCAGTTGATAAAGGAAACTACAGTATAGGCAAGCGTCGTATCATGCATTGATAACTGAGCCTCAGCACATGTGAGACTCTGTGTGTAGGTGTTGATAGGTGTGTATGCACAGGTAGTGCTTGTCCACCTGATTTGTTTTTATCCATCACTGGGATATAGCTATTGCTTTAGTCACGGCTAGGCTTCGTGAACGAAGATTTGAGAAGGGCTCTACCCACGTTTGCTACAAGCGCGCTGGTGGCTAAAAAGGCCAATGTGCGATAGGCAAGTCCGGTCACAAAAGGTACAGTGGAAAGTCTCCACAGGCTGTATTGGCGAGGCACGGTTCTTTCTGTGCTGTCTTTTTTCTTCCAGACTGATCCTGCATGCACTCTCAAAGGAAGCAGCAGCGTTATGGATGGTGTGCCTCCATGCCTCCCGATTGGAGGCCAGAGCGGACCATTGATGGTGGTCAATATGGCNTTTGTCTTTGCCTTTTGTTCAACATTATTGTGAGGTTGTGCAAGCAGAGTGACAAATCTCAGTTGATAAAGGAAACTACAGTATAGGCAAGCGTCGTATCATGCATTGATGACTGAGCCTCAGCACATGTGAGACTCTGTGTGTAGGTGTTGATAGGTGTGTATGCACAGGTAGTGCTTGTCCACCTGATTTTTTATCCATCACTGGGATATAGCTATTGCTTTAAAAGAGCTTCTTAATAGCATACTAGGACACCGTTGTCTGATAAAATTAAGAAAGTGCTAAGCCTAATTTATTTGAAGCAAGCTAAGCTTCAAAATGGCTTATAAAATGAAAACCTATTCAATCAGAAAAAAGTTCTATAAAGCTGTACTTTGGTAAAGGGTATCACCTTAATGGGATGATGCTCTTCATATAGTATATAGACTGGTAATTCAATGGAAAAGATGATGAGGCAAAGATAATAATGTACGATTTCTAAGTCTATAATGTCAAACACTGAAAGAAGTCTTCAGAGTGTTAGAAGAAAAGGAAGGACCTTGATAACAGAATTCTAGTAGAGGTGGGATTTGCAATTGTGTGAAACAGTTATTCCTGGCTTTTCTTCTTCTCAGTTTTTGGCACAGGAGACAATGAAGAAAAGTAGTATTTCTAGCAGAAAGTGACCTGAGCCCCTTGTGGGCTTGACTCATGCTCTTCTTTAGCCAGAGATGATACTCCTAAGACAGTTTGTAGACAAGTAACAGTTATGATTATTCGTCAGTACTTATGTAGATGTTTGCCTACATAGGATATGTTCTTGAGAATTCTTCATTTATAGTTCACCCTATATTCTGTCATAGAGCTACTGTTTGGATACCTTTAATAGAATGTTCTTCTTTATTCTTAAAAAGTTTTAATGCAGTGCTATTTCCTGAAAGTTGAGTAGTAAATTTACAAAATAGGCAGTACTTTGGGATCCAGGGCATTTCCAAGGAAATTTTTCACTGTGTTTTCAGCAAGTAGAATTATCTGTATTTTACAGTGAGAAACTATATATAGGTCAAGAAAAGAAAACTTGAGATCATAGCATTAATGTATTAGGATGTGTTATAAAAAATAAGGATAATCTTAATCCACCCAAAATCAGAGATGGGGGACAAGGTAGTGAGTCCAGTGTGCCATGTGGTGGGCAGGTGAAGTGACCTTCTTGGAATCAGAGTCAATTGTACCTTTCAAAGTTTGTATTAGAAGTTTAAATGTTTCCTGCTGATCTCGTGTTAACATTTCTGAATGCATCTTCCTCATGCTTTCAAACTGTACCATAAGCTAAGATATTTTTCTGAAAGAACCCTTATCAAATGTCTAGGAAAAAAGATGCCTTTTCTATGAAATGTTTACTGCTATTGGACAAGTGATATGTGTGTATAAAATCTACTTGGATGCATAATTACAGGGAAAATGGATGCTGGCAGTTGTGTAAGAGCCACCCCTTAAAGGCAAGAAAAAGCCACCCTTAAAGGCAAGAATTTTGCTGTTATATAAAAGCTTGTTCCTAACATGTCAATTGGTGCAGTATGTCCAGTTGTGGTGTTTCAGGCATACCATGTTGTACTGTTCATGCTGTCTGTTTAGAGTGCTGTTCCATTCTTTCATCTAGTCACATGAGTTCTGTTCTTTCTCAATCGTGAGAGACTGTTCTCTGCTGCAAGGACAATGTATAATGGGTAATACTCAAATGTGAGAGCAATGCCCAGTGTTTTTGAAAAATATGAGGCACTATCAACCAACTGAAATAATGGTATTAAAATAATATAAACGAGAGAGTGTCCTAATTTTTATACTTGAAGATACAGTGAGCTGTCTGTCCTTATGCACCCTTGGTGTGCCAGTTACGATTTTGTAGACTTCCAGTATATACCTCTTAAATAACCCCTTTTCTATTCTGAAGGATTCCAGCCAAATAGGTAGCCCTGGAGCTTGTTAATCCTTTTGGTCGTTCTTCATATATTTCTTTGGACCTTTTCAAGTTTTACTATGTCCTTTTTGACACAATGGTCTTCAAGTGCACACAGTGCACTGCAATATAAACAGATTATAGGATCATAGAATGATTTAATTTGAAAAAGAACTTTAAGAATGTTGAGTCCAACTGTGAACCTAGCACTTCCAAGTCCACCACTGAACCATGTCCCTAGTGCCACATCTGCATGTCTTTTAAGTACCTCCCGGGACGCTGACTTCACCCCTTCCTTGGACAGCCTGTTCCAATGCTTGACAACTCTTTCTGTGAAGAAATTTTTCCTATAATTACAAGTATAGACACCACAGTCACTGGGACTGTATCACATACATGTATGACAGATAGAGAGAAGATAATTGTCATCATGTAGTATATAATTGCCATTGTGCTGTCTTAAGATTTTTATTGTAAAAAACCCCTAAATTACTGCTTGCAATTTGTATGGCTTTTTAAAAATAGAACTATTGCTCTGGTTTTCCTTTTTTACTAGTGTTCTTTATGTATGTGTTGTGGAACATGAAATAATGATTTCAAACCAGAGCAAGACAATGTCAAACAGGGATCGATTCTGGTAGGTGCTATTTTGCTGTGCATTTACAAAGACAGCAACATTAGGATTGTTCACAAACAGCCCAACAGCTCATGAATATAGAGAGAGTCAGCATTTGTATTGTCCAATTTATATAATGTTTCTTATGTTGGAACTTGTTGCAGCCTTCCATATGCAAATGAAAGCAAGTGTTGCTGCTTACTTTTCCTTGGATAAAACCAGGACTTGTTTTTCAATTGCTTGATACTGACATTTTTGAGTCATTTTCAAAGAAGTAGTATTCAAAGGATTTTGTTGTTATCCTGCCTGTCTACTTGGGTATCTAACACCTACTGTGACTTCATTATTGCAGCATTTTAGCATCTTTGGATTACTGGCCAAGTAATTTTTATTCCACAGGTAACACTGTGTTATGCATGGTAGGATAGGGCTGGGATACATGGGTGATGAGAAATTAGTATGGAGACTGCAGTGCTGGCTAACACAGTGTAGTATCAACTAGAATAGTTTGGTATTGACTCTCAGTTCAGCAGGACCTGTACAACCCATAGCAGAGGAATAGACCTGGAACACTTACAGTATAGCTGTGGTTACGTGGCTTACACTTGATAGATTGAATGAGATCTATGTTGGCTTTGGTTGGAGTCACACTGAGAGCCTCTATAACTCTGGCATAACAAACACCCAAAGCATGGGGCACTTGTATGGATATTTGGGAGTTGCTAATCTTTTGACATTGTGGTTTGTATTGTTCCAGCATTACGTTGTTCCAATACTGTCACCATTTTTAGGTGTGAGTAATTTTTATTGTAAAAATTTTCAAGATCTGTTCTGTTTGTTAGTGCAGCCATATGACTGGTAACTGTGAAGCTATGAGCTTGGCAAACCAAAGGAATAGGGTGCTCTCTGTGTAGCTAGATAAATGCATTATAGAGGAGAGCCTGTTCTGAAGTCTCTGTAACACCTAAAGAAAGTTTGATATGATGCTGAGTTGTCATTGGAACATAAAGTATTTTGAGGAATGAAAATAATCAGAAAGTTTGGTTAACATCTGCTTAAGATCATTCATAAAACAGTTGAAAAGTTTATTTAATCCAAAGCCTGTTCATAGAATCAGAGTCATAGAATGGTTTGGGTAGGAAGGCACCTTAAAGGTCATTCAGTCCAACTCACCTGCCATGGACAGGGACACCTTCTGCTACACCAGGTTGCTCCAAGTCCCGTCCAACTTCCAGGGATAGAACATCCACCACCTCTCTGGGCAACCTGTTCCAGAGCCTCACCACCCCTCCAGTAAAGAATTTCCTCCTAATACCTAATCTAAATATACCCTCTCTCAGTTTAAAGCTCTTCCCCCTTGTCCTGTCACCACATGCCTATGTAAAAAGTCCCTTTTCCAGCTTTCCTGTAAGTCACCTTTAGTCATGGGAAGGTGCTTTAAGGTCTCACCTGAACCTTCTCTTCTCCAGGCTGAACAACCCCAATTCTCTCAGCCTTTCTCCATAGGAAAGGTGCTCTGGCTCATTCCAACAGGTCCATGTCCTGTTTATATGAGGGGCCCCAGAGCTGGATGCAGCACTGCAGGTGGGTCTCACCAGAGCAGAGTAGAGAGGCAGAATCCCCTCCCTCAACCTGCTGCCCACGCTGCTTTTGATGCAGCCCAGGACACGGTTGGCTTTCTGGGCTGCAAACTCATATTGCCAGGTAATGTTGAGCTTCTTGCCAACCAGCTGTCCATCTTGCTGGATTTTGATCTCTACTCTTTTTGCAGATAAATTAAGAAACAGCAGAAGGAAGACATTAGGAGATGTAAAAACTGTAGACTTTATTTTTCCTCATCTGTAGCTTATAATTACTGAAAAATTACAGGGAATTTCCAGCACTCTTTACCTACATAAGGAAAAAAATCTACCTTCCATCAGAAAACTTATTTTGAAGATTGTTTCTGCTTGGCCATATAGTTTTCCAAATAGAATTACAGTAGTAGAAAGATTAACTCCTTCAGACCCTCCAAACTCCATAGATCTTCCAACATTAAAACTAAATAGTAGATATTTAATGAACTGCATTCAAATCTGAGCTTTTCTGCAGTTTGACTAAAATATTTGAACTCAGCCTCTTTAAAAGTTTTTGAATAACATTACCTGCCATGGATTTCAGTTGCAGTGATTCAGATGCTCATGGGAGCTCTGCTAATATCACTCCAGACTGTAAATATGAATGTAAGTCATAAATTGGAAGAAGAGCATATCCTTACTTCCCTGTGAGGATGATATAAATTAATCACTGAAGTGTTCAGGAATTGTAATACATAATCCATGATTTGAAGGAAGATAAATTGAAGATTGTGGTGGTTCTCGAAACTAAGGTGGCAGTTTTCATTTAAATGAGATTGAAAACTATGCTGTTGTGAGCATTCTCAATTAATGCATCCAATATGCAGCACTAAGCTCTTCAGCATTATCAAGTGACCAGATGATAGAATTCTTAAGAAAAATATATATAAACCCATGCTGAACTGAAGAGATTAAACATCTAACAATCCACAGTAGTTAAAGTAAGAGGTTCTGATGGAAAGTTGTGCTGCAGTACAACAGTTGTGTGTGTGGTCGCACTGTGGTATATTTGTTTCGCTTGCAAACAGAGATAAATGTTCCTCTCCACTTCAATTAATACAAAAAAAATCCGTCCATGGGTAGACATGGACATGATTCCTTCCAAAGAGTATGTGGATTTGGAAGCACACATAAATGGCAGATTGGGAAACAGTGCAAGACATGTCAATGAATGGAAACGGTGTATCTTTAATAGTTTGCAGTGGAAAAGCACCATCTCTGTCTCAGTAGCTGGAGGTAGGCAGTGGGTTAACGCAGGCATATCAGATCACACACACCAAGCACAGGATTTGTTCAATTAGTTTCAGTTCACATTCGCAGCAGAATGTGATGTGCCTGTTCCCCAGGTATGAGACGGTGTCACATCTTGTCTCCTGACCCGATGTACTGTACAGTGTCCTCCATCACATGGCTTGGCATACGAGGTCTTTCACAATGAGAGAGAAGAAAGTTGAGAGTTCTTAAGAGCTGTTTTTCTAAGCACTCAAATGGATGTTACTCAGCCTGGAGGTTCAGAGGCTTTTTTGCCCATACGACAATTACTAGAGATGAAAGAACACTCCTAAGGAAGTGTTTTGAACAGTTGGAGTTGTTAATAACTACAGAAGTATCAGTCAGGTTGTAGCTTTTAAGTTTTAAAAAAATGATCTTCGAACATGCATTGAAGATTTTTACACAGGTACAGCATGACTGAACAAGTGGTAGATGCTTTTGTACAGCACATGAATAAAAATTAAATGTGGGTGAGACACGAAAGCAGCAACAGTTTCAGTGACTGTTAAGAGTGATGGAGCAAGTTGTGACATTCTGAAATATTCCTCTTGTGTCCTGAGAAAACAAAGGATTTTTCTGGCATGCGTTGTATCAGTTGTAAAAGGATGTGTCTGATTAATAATGCATTCTATTGAAAAGGAATGGGACGTTTGCTTAGGTATGATTCATCGTTGTCTGTTGCAGTAATTAAGTCTGTTGCTTGCCTTAAGGTCAGCATGACCCTGTTTAATTTTTCAGTCTCGAGGGCCTGTCCAGTTTGTGCTTAAGGAGGAATTAGCAAGAGATAGCAATTTATTGGTTTCCTCTTGGTTTTGGCAAATCTGTTTTTCCTTTCTTTTTCCTTCTTTTCTTTTTTATTTTTTCCTTCTCATTCATTATTGAAACATTTGGTTGTTTTATAAAGCTAAACTGACCTTTTATTTTACTCCTTACTAACATTTTTCTAAGATATTTTAAAGAAATATATACTTTAAAAATAGATCCTTTTTAATTCAGTGATATGAAGAACAAAAGTACCTGTCTGATTTTAAATACAAAGCGGTATTTTAAAAGGTTCCTGTGTGCCTTTAACACACTTTCATGTGAAAGATAATCCTGTTCCAGCTATCCTGTTACATTATAAATAGCAGTTTGCTACACTCACTTCCTCAGTTTCCTTCACATTTGTTAGTGCTTCACAGTAGGTGTCAGCACATTGTTTTTTAATTCTCCTCAATGTCTTTTTTAAAACTCCCGTTTTTTAAATATCTACAAAAACTGAAGAGTAGTCTTCTGACATGATCAGAATGGCTTGCAAACTTGACTATAATTGTATAACCTTAGGGAAGTGATATTATCTCCACTTTATGGTCAAACAGTGGAAGCACATTGAAGTTACAGGGAAAAAAAAAAAAACACAGAAAGAAAAGATGCAGGTAAAGGTCTTAGAAGAATTTATGCAGAACATCCCAAACCGAACTCCTGATAGCTCTGATTGGCTCTTGCTACCCCAGGAGAATACAACTTTGCCCTACACAGTCCAAGGAGAGACGGCCCAAGGGTGTGCTGTGCAGTGGGTCCTACCCACGCTGCTCGGGGTGGCATCCTTCAGAATGGGTGGGCTGTGTCTGCAGTGCTCTGCCCCTGACTTTTGTGCCTCTGAGGCACAGGTGTTGTGCATGTGTGTTCAGATGACCATAGTATGAAGTATCTGTTTCACAGCCAGCTAGTTCATGGTCTCATGGCATGGCATTTGCTGCGTGCCTGGGAGCATGGAGTGAGAACAGGTGGGTGAGGGCACCAGACCTTGTGGGAAACTTGGAGAACTGTGTGGGGAACTGTCATGGGAGCAAATTTGACAGACTTTGTGCATGCTGGCTAGAGAAAGGAGGGCCATATTCAACTACTCATGGAACTAAAGCTGAGTGCACAGTGCCTGGATGTAAACTAATGTGTGCAGGGTAGGCAATCAGGGGATCTGGAGCTAGAAGCAAACTGGAAGCTCAGTGTTTTCAAGTAACAATCTCCACTTGTACCTGCTAAAGCTGCTGGACAAATCAGTCATTTGATCATAAATAATATTTTCTCATCTTCTTGGGGAAAAAAAGGCATTAAACTTTACAATCATCTCTTAATTTTCCTTCCTGATTGCACAATGGACCAGCTCTTTGTTCTACCTTACAAATGCATGTCCTGGTAACTTATTTTTATGATTATTTTTATGTTTTTTGTGCTTGTATCTTAGTCTGTGCTTTGGACTTCTGAAAATCTTGTTACCCTGAGGTTATAACCTCAGGTTATATCCCATGTTTCACTTCTATTTCAGTGTTCTCAAACTTTGGAAAACTTGCCTTGTAAAGACTTATAAAACAGAAGATTCTTTTCTTTAATGCCTAGGGTGCAAGGTATGTATTTTACATACCTTTTGTTGGGATCACTACACGATCAACTTTCCCCTAACAACTGTTCTGTCAATTCCTCACTTGCATCGCTCACTCATTTAACACAGATTCAGCAGCTCATTTCAACAGGCACAACTCCTCTTTTCTGATGTATGTCATATCAGCAGCTGCATACTGACCAACTCCCACTGCTTCTGTATACAAGATCTCTTATACATAACCTCCATGCTCATTGCCCATTCCTGGCATTCATGCTCTGGCTACTAATCAAACACAATAGGCCCCTTTGTGCTCTCTTGCCCTTTCTCCTCCTCTGGAACTTTTGCTCCATGCCTATATCCAAAGCCGGCAGGCCTCTTTTACTTTCTGCATTCCATTACTGGATATCAGGTTAACATGGTCTTCTTTAATACCTACCCTGTGCTAATATTCTTTATGATAGATATGGTGTTTCCAGCCACAAAGCAGATAGAGTCAGAGACTGGCACTGCAGCAGCCTAGACTTTGTTCTAGGCAACATCCTGGGCAGCATCTTAGAAAAAGTTTGCTCATGAATGCACTCCAGTTGTGGTGCAAGTATGTTAGGCTGGCATCAATCAAGTTAGACTTCTTTAAAATGTGAATTTTCTGGTTTATGTTGTTGTTGACCTGGTAAATTATTAAAAGTGACTCTTTCAAAAATCCAGTGCTTTTACACGTATGTGTATCTATTTCTTGCAGTGTTTGTTTTTATTGTGGATTTCTCTAAACTTTGGGTGCCAATATAATCTTTTAAGAGCTGTCTGATCAGGTTAATGTGTTTAAGGAATACAATTGCACAGTACTGGTAGGAAACCAGACTGATTTCTGCATTTACTAGCTGAATGATTTTGTACCTACTTGAAAATTACATGACTGAGTTCCCTGTATTTGGTGTTAAGTATAGAACATTCATAAAACTTCTAGTTCACTTCCATAGTAACAGAAAAACATATCAGTCACTCTCCTCAATCATTATTTACTACTTTTTGTACAGTTCCTTTTTCACATTCTTTCGTACAGTGTTTTCATGTAATATTTAAGAATGGAATTGTCTCGACTAGACTAGAGCATTTTGGTTGAACAAGACCCCCAGCAATCATTCAGTCCAACTGCCTGACCACTTCAGTGTTGACAAAAAGTTAAAATATGTTATCAAGGGTATTGTCCAAATACCTCTTAAACATTGAGTATATATAGAGAATATGCATTCTTAAAAATTACCAAATAAACAATGAAAACTTTCCACTTACATGAAAACTGTTTTCAGTGAAAGTACTAAATCACTGAAGTCCCCAAGCAATTCCTCAACAGGCTTTAAAATTCAATTTTTTCCCCTTTGTGTAACAGAAGACTCAGAAGGTGTAGTTTTACAATTTAAAGGAGTTATTTAAAGCATTTTTAATAGAAAAAGATACTGCTTTCATCACCCTCCCTAGCGTTGTGTTTCTAGCACTTCTCTTTTGCATATATTGATGGCCATATACTTTATGCATAGCTAGATGAGGGATCTGATCTAGCCAGACATGACCTATAAAAATTACTAGACTTCTGTCATACCACATCAATGCCACTGAGCAAGAGGGGAGACATATGATCAGCAGTGAGACACATTCCTTTTCAGCAGTAACTTGAGTTGAGAGTAGCTTGAGCCAGTCATGAAACCATATCCTGAGAGTGAAGAGGGAAAACAAAGCTGTACCAAAAAATGGTCTCTATTAATTGTTCAGAGTACCCTGCATATAAAGGTTATACTGAACGTTAAATTCAGCTGAGAGCCTAGACAAGTGCTTGATTTTACTTGTTTTGGTGATACTTAACTGAGTTTAAAATCAAGCACATATCTGAACATTGCATGACTTTGAGCCACAAGAAAAAGCAAATTCAATTATCAGAATAATTGCTTTCATCTGCTGAAGTGATTTAATTTCTGACCTAAGGAAATGTTTGATAAATACACCTTTACCAGAAATAAACATTCACTCTGCATGTACTCTAGATGTATCTTGAAAAGATGCAATGCTTGTTTAAACACTGTACAACAGCTGTTTCTTTGTATATCCAGTGTAATCTTGAACATCTCTCAAATATTGTTTTGATTTCCTATCCTTTTATTGAAAAGATACAGGCATAGTACCAACACAAAGATAATATTACTACATATCTTGCTTCTGTTCTCCTATTAATCTTCTGTTAGCAAAATGAAGTACGAACAGTATACACTTTATGCTTTCTTTACTGATTTTGATATCTATGTAATAGAAAATATACAATACACCCTTATTTCTTAAAAAATCCCCATCTTCAGTCCTCCCGAAAACCTGCAACAAAGCTGTTGATGTTAATAATGCTTCAGACTGATGGATTGATGTGTGCCTGACCAGGAGCACCATGACCCAGCACAGCACTTCTGTATTAATAAGACATAAAGTCACACCATTTATCATTTAGTGTAGCCAGCACACAAATTAGAGAACAGCTTGCCAGGGTATATTGTGGTCTCATTACTTTGTTTTTGCCATAGTTGCAGAATAGATAGCTTTGAAACCTCCTTGTGCTGTACTGTGACAGGCGAGTGTTCATGTCATGGCGACCTGACTGAGTTGTTCAGTTGTGTACAGTGCTGACTCAGGAGCCTTAAGTGTGCTAACCAATTTGCCAAGCAGCAGACTCTTCTAAATAAAAAAAAAAAAAAGAAAACTCCATAAAGACATAATCACTGGCAATTACCACAGGTGTAAGATGTTCAGCAGTGCAATCAGGCTATGAAACTTTGGGAGTCATTTACTGGAAGTCACCAAGGAGCACATGCTTTCATTACGGTACAGTATGATTTTATTACATATTTTCATGCTGAAAAATATAGTTTAATGATAATATACCTTAAGATGACATGATCTCACTGTCTTATATTGGCATTGTAGTTGAGAGACATTTTACAGATAATATTAATGTTTTAAATATGTTAATTTGTCTGCATTTTCTGTACATTATAGTCATTTGCTGTCTTTGGGGTGAGTGATTTCCTCTCAGGAAAACTTTGAAATACTAAAAAATACACAGACAACTTGACTTTTTAAACTCTTAAAGTAGATAGATCAGATCTCAAACTCCTAGGTTCAGTCTCTTAAATCAATTACATTTGAGATTTGTAGTGGTACTTTTAACTAAAAATGCTTGTTTAATGCTTTTGGAGCATATTTATGTTTGTCAATGCTTCTTATTTAATGTATTTTCAACATATAATATATGTGTGATTGATCTCCTGATAGAGTATACCCTGAGGTTCAGATTTATTTTGCAATGTGATATATTCATCTAGAGATGTATTTGCTAGCCACAGCTCATGAGGCATATTTTAGACTACTGCCATTGTATTTGTGTCCACTCTTTGTTCATTAGATGGAAAATACCATCCAGATACAGTGTAGTGTGCTCTTCTAATAGAAATCAGTGAAGCTGTCTTTTAAGCAGTGAGGCCATTTGCTGTGACTGAGGTAAAGCCTCTGAACCTGTGCGTATCCTTGGAGAACTCCCACAGAGACTGGCTCTGCCCCTGCTGCTGTGACAGAGACAGCTCCAAAGTGTCTTTAAGCCCTACATCCCGGTGTCTGTGTGTGCATGTGCCTGCCACGCAGAGACCCCTGCTGCACTGCTTCCAGGAACGAGCCTGGAGGGGAAGGCTTGGGACAAGGAAAAGCAAAAGTCTGTTTTTGAGGATGGCTGAAAAGCTGACCTGTGCACTCAGTGTGGCATTACTCTTTGTAGATTCCTTTTGAATTTCAAAAAGATTCTCGGAAACTGTTACAGCACCAGTAACCGGAAGGAATAGTAATATGCCCCAAGTGCTGATTTCTTAGAATTTCCTTTGGAAAACATGCATTTTGAGATCATCTCTTTCCTGACTTGCCAGTCAGTTCCTACTGCTTTTCTCTAAGATCTCAAGTAGCTGTACTGAAAGGTACAGAGCAGCTGTGTAATGCAATTCTTGGAAGAAGTTGTGTCTCTTTCTTGGGTAATGGTGAGAGAGCCTTTGCACTTCTGGAACTGGAAAAGGGAGTGACCCAAAGCTGTACAACTCGAGGATCATTTTTGTTACTAATTTTCCAGTCACCACTTTGATCATTGCTTCCTAGCGCTGATTTGTGGCACCTCCTTCCCTCCCTTTCTCCTCCCTCTACTTGGCTTCTTCCTGCTGCTTAACAAGCTCAATTGGTTTTATGTATGTAATTTTTTTTTTTTTTTAAAAGAGTTTGAAGGTGGTCTCTGAACGAATTGCTTTCATCCAAAGCCAGGAGCTGATCAAAGCAATACACAAAAGCCAAATGGGAGCCAAGGCAGAGCTGCCTGACCAGCAATAGGGTCAGAGTTCTGTGCCAGAGAAATAGTAAAACATATCAGCTGCACTGTGCTGGAAGTTGCTGATAAGGGATATTGTCTCCGGTAACACCTGCAAAGTTTGAGATCCCACACGAAAATCAAAGAAATCTGCATTAGAATACATTGTTTGCTGAAGAGAGGAATGTGCAAGCAGTGACAGGATGAAGTGCCATTGCCTAAGTGTATTTATTGCCATATCCTGTATTAGGCTCAGTCTGTACTACTAAAACAACATTAGACTATCACCCAGCCCACATTTACTTCTATGAAGTGGTTCCTTAGCCCAGTTGTCAGGATATCAAGGAATGATATGTCTATGAAAAGAAGGTTGGTCCTAAACCGAAAAACAACTAAATGAAAATCTGTGTCATCATCATGTCTGAAAACAGATGTCCAGTGAACATTGTAGTTAAGAAATAGGTTAATAAGAGATGTTAAGACACCTTCAAAAAGTCTAATTAATATTTCTTCTGAATTCGTTTTGCAGATACAGATTTTTGTTAGGCATCAGTCCCAATATTGCTTATGATTTTTTAAAACTTGAATAGGAATCCAATGCATGGCATTTCACAAAGTATTTTATTCTGTGAGCAATTTGAATTTTGGTTTTTTTCTTCTATATTAAAGGAAGCTAAAATATAGTGTCATTTTAACACAAAACATTACTTTAAATATCTCAGAAAAATTCAGCTTTGGTTTGAGAGTAGGCATAAAAGTTACTAGGGTGAAGGAAGGTTAAATTTTCTGTAGTCATAAAGGAAGACTAAACGATGTCTTAAAACCAAAACAGCCTTTCATCCTTAAATATTTAAAGGGATCTGATAGCAATTGGACTTTTCTGTTTCCCCAGAAAACTACAGTGTAGGCTGTCACAGCTTAGATTCCTTGCCCCTAAATTGCCAGCATGCCTTAGTCCAGATCTCCCAGAATAGCTGTATATTTTAATGGGTTTGTGACAACTTAGATACCTCTGTATTTTGTCAAGCTTTATTTTTTAGGTTCAGTGTAAAGTTGAATTTGTATGAGAAGTTGTTAGGTTTTGCAGGTTTTTTGGTGTAGTTTTGTTTGTTTGGTTTTTTTTGTTTTTTTCCTTTTGGTAGACATATAAAGAAATTATTTTTCCTTCTTTTGTAGAAAATATTCATTTGCTATTTTTGTTTCTTTCCCCTGCATGAATTGTAGCATTTTCATTGAAAAAATGAACACTCTATCCCCAGAAGTAATGTTCTTTGGTTTGAAGTTGAAAACTTTCAGCAAAAAATAAGAAAACACTTGGTTTTAGATGAAGTTGTCTTTACTGTGGCCAAAATGGATATGAAATTGTTCCATATTAAGAATGATCCATTAAAAATTTGATTTATTATCTGCCTGAAGAAAAAAAGAAAGCAACAGGTTTTAATAGTGTTTTTATTGAGACGGTTTAACATTGATTTATCCAAGTTTGTTTTCATCCCTTTTGATATAGATTAGGTAAGAGATGGGTTTCATTTTTCAGCAGGTGGGGGAATTTCCTGTATTTGATTTCATTGCAGCAGTGTCCGTATAAATCCCTGCAGCAATCTTCTGAGAATAAAGACATTTCCAAGCTATTTCCTTCTGCAGTGAGTGAGAGTAATGATTCCAGTGATTAATAGAAGCAATTTGACTTGGAATCTAAAGTTGCCAGAAACCTTAGTGGAGTCTTCCCAGTTCCCACTGTTCCCAGTGCACTCGAAAGCGCAGCACCTCTCAGTGTGCACTCTCGTTCCAACATCCTGTTGCTTGGAGACATGAGTCAGCAGAGGAAATCATCTCACTGTTAATGCAGGAGAAAGTCTGTGTCTGTAGTCAGCCTGATTTTCAAAATCAAAATCAAACACAAAAAGAAGAGAGAGAGAGATCTGAGTAGTCTTCTTGCAATATATTCACTTTATGGAAACAGCAGCAAAATTGTTCTTGGCTGTGTAACAGTGGTAGGATTAACTTCTTTGTGACCTGTCATCAACCTTTATCAGAGTCTGTATGTTTAATTGTGAGTTACTTTCCAAAGGGACATTATTATGAAACCACTAAGTTTAATGTGGACTAGTCTGTTGATAACATTTCCTATATAATTCCACAGGAGATACAGAAGTTCTAAGATCTGGTAACAGAGAATGAGCTAGAATTTCTGGCAAAGGTAGCTGGTTTTATTTGAAGGATTTATGTTGCCTTTAAAATGTAATGACCAAATGGAATCTAGTGAACTGCCAAACTTTATTCATATATGAAAGACGGAATGACTAGAGATTTCTCAGTCATCTGGCAGCTTTACTGCTGAGGAATAAATTGCTTTCCTGAAGAAGTCGATTTCAATCAGCAGATCTGTAAGTGACTACTGATTTTATTCTTGTTGATACGACAGAGCTGAGCTCAGTAAAAGATTGTAATTTCATTTCTCAGAATCTTTTGAAGCTTGAAAATTCCTGGGTAAGACTAACAGAAGAAAATCAAACCCTTTTTTAAGATTCTGGTGAAAATCTCTTTGGTAAAACACTCGTCTGAAAGTGATCTCAAATGAGGAAATGTTTCCCACACTCCAATATTATGTCATAAACATCAGTCTTCTGAGCCCTTTTTTTCCTCTCTCTTTCTGCCAAGTCATTTTGGCACAATAGTTTGAGGAAACAGATTTGACTTCCAGAAACTAATATTTTTGGAGAAATTGGCAATAGTCCACCTATTTATTACGCCTGTATTTGGCTTTGTACTGACAAAGGAATAACTTTGTAAATTATTTCTAAAAATGATAATTTTGTGGTATGTGAGCAACTAGTTTGCTTTCTGGAAGAATGATATTTTCTTTGTCTTTGCCCATATGAACTACAGCTGCATTAGTAAATTAAACAGTTGCAGAAAAACTCCTGTGTGCCAGAAATCAGTTTTCTCATATAATGTCTTGGCAAGGCTCTGGTGTTTGCACTCACTCTTTGGACTAGTTCCCGTGCACACTTTAGGAGTTATGTTGTGCTACTGACTAGTCCCAAAAGGCATTTTGGATGGAGTAAGCATATTTTGAGTTAAGAATAAAGACATAACCTATAATACTATACTGAGTCTGGTGGGAGGTGAATATCAGTGTCTTTTAGTTCTCCTGCATCAAGAATTTAATATAACCTGTGGGAATAAATTTACTACACAGTATCACTTTTACATGTGACACACGCTAATATAGAAGATTAAAAATAATTTATTATTAATCCAAAGCTAGAGAAAACACTGTAATTACATATAGCTTCATGGAAATAAAAGTAAAACGTGATGTGGCTGAACTGAATCCATGAGGAGTATTTTGCTGTATGTATCACGGTGGTTGAAGAGAATTGGGTTTGTGCTGTCTCCAAATTTATTTTTCTTCTTATAGTTACATTTGCATGCAAGTCCCTGCCCTAGAATTTCTTTCTCTTAATCAGACAGACACTTTTAATACAGGTTTTAAAGAATTACTAGAGATTTTACTGAACTTTATAAACATAGATAGATTTTTGATGTTACTGGATGAATATAGCTCATGTTTAAAGGGCAAAAGAATCATGCTAACAACTTTTCTGGTACTAATCTGTTAACAAATTGTTAACTTGCAGTAAAGATTGCTTTCTCCCTCCTCCCAGACAAATTTTTATAGATAGCCTGTGGGATACCTAAATCCGTAGTCCATCCAAACAAAACTTCTCATTTTATGCAAGTGATAAACTGCCTCTTGTCAGAACAATAACAAATTCTTTTTGGAGTGCTTGGGAACATCTTACTATTCTCTCTTAGAAATGATACAATAGAAATTGCTCTGTTAAACTGTTTCAAAACTATGAAAGCTGCTCAAACTGGGAAAACATATCCATTGCTATACAGTTTTGCTGGAAGGATTGATGTATTAAAGTAGTCATGTCAATTATATTTTATAATGCAAAAAATCTGCCACTTACTATGGAAGATTTCCTCCTGTAATAATTTGCTAGTTGTATCTAAGGTTGAATTTCTTAATTGTCTTCCTAATTTCCCACGTAACTACCTTGATTATTTTTTCAAGCCTTCTTAACAGAGCCCACATACACTCTTCAGTTTACTCAGTTTCTGCTGAGGGCAGACTTTCTTTATCAGTCTATTTCAAGGGGAGTTGTCAAAAGCCCTGGATTACTTTCCGTGCTCCAAAGTTCATAGCGTTCCTTAGGATACTCAGTCTGTCTTAGGTATAGAATATATTTGCTCAGAATTGCTGTGCTAGATCTTCAGTCTTCACAAAACCCTTATTGCACCTCACTGCAACTGCAAAGTTCCTGGTGTGTCACCCTCTTTGTGCCATTGTGCAAAAGATCTCCCTCCAAGATCTGGATGATGGGACTGTGTCCTGCTGCTGTTGGCAATCACCCGCTGTTACCATGGCCAGTCCCTGCCATGCTTTTGATGTAGGTATTGCCCTCATGGCCAAGAGGGAACTCCTGTTCTAAATCACAGCAGTGGAACAGGCGCATGGCAGAACAGTGCAGGTTTTCTTCCAACCCTGACTAGTTCAACTGCACTTGAACTTGAAATTGGCAAGTTGTTTATATGTGACAGACATTAACCCATAAGAAGATCCCTATTTTTCTTAGTCACATAATCCCTGTTTTCACATGAATCGTGTCAGTTACTTGTTTGGAATTTGAAGGATTTTAGTGACTAACACACGTCTACTCATATTTTCAGATGCCCGGGCTTGACATCTCTCTTTGCCAGCATTATCCATAGGTTTCTAAGACATTGGCCTGATCTGCTTCATAATTGTTTGCTTAGGCTTTCAAGCTGCTCAGAGTAGTTTTTGTCTTTTTATTATGCTTTTATGCAGCACTTCCAGGTCTAGCTCTTTCCTTTTTTTTGTCCTCTTTATATTGGCAAATATTCTTCTCCGCATGCTCTCCATGGAAACTGACCATGTGATAGGGAGGTGCTCTTTGATTTATCAGTGGATGGGGTTGAGGGCCATCCTTTCTGTGTCAGTATGGTTTTTGTTTGGTTTTTTTTTTTTTTAAATAGATCTGGTCACCATCTATGTTCATGTCTTAGAATTTCACAAGCATTTTAAAAGTTTAGTCTGTCCCACACACTTGTATCCATGAGGGACGTAAGTCTGGGCTGGGGATGCTGAGTTCATTGAGGCAGGAATGTAGGACTCAAAGCTTTGCTTCCTGATGCCACGGAGTCAGCACCTGACAACTCAGATACCACAGTCTGAGCAGCTTTAAAGAAAAGTTAGTGGGAAATGGCTTCTCCTTTCCTTACTTTGGAGAAGTAATTTCTCTAGCAGTTGAGAGTCAGTGGGACTCTGACCAGCAAAGGCTGGTGCTGGCAAAAAGAGCTCCTGCAATACCCATTTTCTTGTTCCAGTGGTGTATGCTTGTTGATGAAAAATAGCAATAAAATACTTATCCCATCTTCCAAAATAGGTTTCTGGATTTATGATTGTATCTATACTGTGTAAGATCCCACAGGTACATGGGAGTTTAAAAATCCAGAAAACATATTTTTGTTTCATTTTACCAACCCATTCACAGAATTAAGTTAGAACCCCAATGGATAAACAAACATGCTTGTTTTGCAAAGGATCACAGGACCTGCCTCTTACACAAATAATTTGATCTTAACTTATTGCTTATCTTTAACATCACATAGATAAGGTGCTGGTTTCTGCCATCCTCAGGGTTAAATACAGGATTTCTGTTTTGAATAGTAGCAGGCTCTATAAATCCTGAGCAAAAATGTTAAATCCCTGTAAATGATGTTTCTATTTCTTTCCCTAATAAACTATACAGAATAATAGCTGACTGTGTCTGTGGAATAGAGTTTATAAACAGAAATTTTATAGTGTTTTCTCATTCACTGCGATTACATCCAGATAGTGATCAGTAGAGCAACTAAAACTTTATTGCATAAAGCAGTCCACATGCCTGTTCATCTGATAATGCTTTTGAGTTGTCTCAGAATGTTTTGTCTCACTCTAGATGAATTTGAAAACTTCCTATTTTTCACATGCTTTAATAAAGTGTTTAAAGAAGTAAGTTTGAAAGTCATCCAAACTAGTCTGCTTTGTATGGTTGTGTTCAGAACAGGTAGAATCCAGCCCTGTGTAAGACAAACTTCTGCCACTGCAGTAAAACCTTTGGATATTCTCTTTGTGCTATATCAGTGGGGGTTTTTAAGTGCAAAAAGCCTTTCGGATGTTATCTTAATTTTTCAGGTTTTGGCTCTATATTTAAATAAAGCTGTCAGTATAAAAAGGTGTGTGGAATAGATAATAGATCAATGCTTTTTTCATTCCTGAAAGTGTAACTTCAAATGTTAACATGCCGAGAGCATGTTCATACATTTTTATTTGTCTTTAGTCTGGACTTTCAGGACCGTGTTGATCAGTCATGCAGAACCACATTGTACCTGCCCCTGATGGAGATGGGTGCCTAAGCCTGCAGATGCCTGCAATGTAACAGGATAAAATACGAGCTTATAATATGGGAAACAATTTAAAAGAGCAAAGAATGAAATAGGTATCTGTTGGGTATTTTGATAATTATTTGTCCTTGTTACATTAATAAATGTAATAAAACATCATTGTAACAAAGAAGTCATAAAATGGTTGAAAGATGGATTAGAATTAGAACTAAACATCTTCTAGTGCTGTTGTGTAGAAACAGGATTTAATATAATTCATTTCAGAGCCTGACCTTGGATTTCCTGCATACACCTCTGATAAAGCTTGTTAAGGACACTGCTGATGGCAGGCTTTCCTCATTGTCTTCAGCTGTATTTGGTGTACAGGGCAGCAGTACTTAAAAGGAACCAAAGGGTTCCTGTCAATGTGGAAAGCAAACTGTAATTTGCTCTCTGTGTTGGAAGAGAAGAGGCATCCTGACTTCCATGTTAGCACTGAACATCACTAACAGGCTTTGCAGCTTCTCATTTACCTTTCACCAAATGGTACATCAGTACTATTCACTGCAAACCTCTGTTTGATTTTGTATATATACATGAATATTTTGTCAGTAGTGCCTGCTTTTAATCCAAATCATCCTTAAATACTGCCTGCATTGTTTTATAGTTCTTACTGTGCTTGTACTAATACTATATACAAATTATATCAGTGTTATATAATGTAGTGTTAACTCTACTCTCTATGCAGTATTAACATGATACAAACAAGTATACAAAAATATGATTATATATGTAAAATATTATTTAGAAAGTCATAAAAAGATGTCCAACAACTTTGTATGTTATTCCTTTCAAACCCTTTTTTCCATGAAGAGTAGTATGGCTTCACAGGAGTTTTCCTTTTGCTTGACTGATTCCTGCAGGATGCTTCCCAATACGCTAATTTCCCAAGCAGTACCCAGTGCTGAGGAGGGGCTGTTCAGTGTTTAGGAATTACTGCACAAACAGGAAGCGTTTCATGCTTTCTATTCACAGTTACTTGAGGAGGGAGAGGACATGGGGCCCAGGGCAAGAGCTACTTTGTAATAGGAAAAGAAAGCTGACATGGCTTTTGGCTATACCCGCTCATTGTGTTCCCTGTGGAAAGTAGGCGGCAGTTAAGTACGCGGGATATTGAGCTGCAATAGACTGCCTGCTCAATGGCAGAATGAATAAATGGTATGCTTTCACTAAAAGTAAAGTCCTAATAAACAAATGCAATATCAAATAGATAATTCATATTGTCTTAGTCTAACGAAAAGAAAATCACGTTTATAGGGGAAAAAAACTGCCTGGGGTGAAGAGGAAAAGTTGTTACATTTCACAGTCTCTGCGTTACAGCAATGTTACAATATTTATGTGGAAGAGATGTGTAACTGGTTTAGTCATGAGTGTTCAGCCATGATGGACCATGCAAAGATAAATACACAAAACTCTTCTATTACCCAAATCCTGTAACATTTATGTTCAAATAATGTAAAACAGAAAGACTGTTTAACAATAGATTGCTCTCTACTGAAAATGCATCTACTCAATTGCTATATAAACCAAGGAATTACTTGAATTAGATTTCTAGCCACATTTTCAAGGTATCAAAGCTTGCTGCCTTTCTGCCAAATTACAGAAAGCTGTTACTTTTAGATAACTTCCTGTAATTTACCAGCAGGATCTGCTCAGTGACTGCTGCAGTCAGTGTTCTTTTCCTTTGCCTTTCTCTGTGGACAATGAAGCGTCTCTCTTGAGAAATGTTGAGCCTGACATCAGCATGCAGTGATTGAGTTCTGAGTGCTTAAATTGTAATTTCTTTTTTTTTTTTTTTCTTCTTGTCTCTTACTTTTTTTTTTTTTCATGAGAAGATGGGAAATTCTTACGCTGGTCAGCTCAAGACAACACGGTTTGAAGAAGTGTTGCATAATTCTATTGAGGCCTCTCTCCGCTCAAACAACTTAGTTCCCAGACCAATCTTTTCTCAGTTGTATTTGGAAGCTGAACAGCAACTGTCGTCACTGGAAGGTAGGAAATAATGGAATTTCTAGTTCTGCTCAAAGGCAATTCTGCTGTTTGCTCTCCCAGGGCTCAGCACACATTTTCAAATCGTAATATGGAAAACCAGAAGTTTTTATTTGTTTTCTTTTCTATGATCTATATATATGTATTAGAATTGGATTAAAAATACAAACTGCAATGCTTTTATTCTGGCAAAATTAAGCCACTTGCTTGCTCAGATTTATCTATAAACAGAAATTAAAGTACTAGGAATTGCTCCATTAATTTTGTGTAGAAGTCTTTGGAGATTTGGAACAGAAATCTGTTATTCTGTAATGTATCATATACTGCTTAAAGTTATGCAGCTAATGATAGTAAACACATGATAGATTTATAAAAGAGACATGCTAAGACTGATTTTCAATATGCATAATACAGCAGAATTATTTTTTAGCTTTTGAGATGGTTTTTCATTACTTTGGGCATAATACTTTTAGTTATTCTGTGCTTGCAAAAGTAAAAATTTAGGATGTGTACTCTCACAAACCCTGCACGAGTTGGCATTTAACAGGTAGGATTTCTCACAGAATTTGTGTCTGCGTTTGGAGAAGTCTGCTTTCTCAGTTTCATTTGTGCTTTTTTTTTTTTTTTTTGAAGTGTTATAGTTTAAATGAACCGGATGGATCTGATAAGTAAACTCATGATACAGTTTGGTGTTTGATGTGTTGTTATATGTATTGGTCTCATGGTTTCCAGTGAATTTACTGGTGTGTGCATGACATTGGCATATTTGTTCAAGGTTATGTTTAATCATTTGATTATTTAGTCTTTTCTCTCACAAGGGTGATGTTTCATGTCTTTTGTCCACATCTACTTCCCCCATCATACTTTGCTATAGATGTAGTGAGAAATGCATAGTGGTTAACAATCTCCACTAACACACAGTCACACAAATCAAGCCAAGAAGCAGTAACAGACAAAATTATTTTGCACAGATTAAACTCTTAGCGATTGCATCATGGTAATAGCTGAGAAGACATTCCTTGAAAAAAAAAAAAAAATCCCTTCATACATCCTTAGTCATTTCCTCTTTTTTCTTTTTTTGCTAATATAGGCCATAATAATGAACAGACATTAATTGTTTAAATATATGTGCTGCTTATTCCCTGCAGAAAGTGATCTTTCTATCAAACCCTTCCCTAAGAATTTCATAAACTCTTCCAGATGCAACCAACTGTGACGTCACAAAATTGATTATGACATCAGTTAGGAAAGGTGCCACAGGAGCAGATGCATTGTTGAGGAACAAAAGTGTGATTTCACACTTCTGTAACTTCTTTCTTTCAAGGCTTTCAAAGAACTTTCCAAACCTTGAGGGGCTGATTCTGTTTTCTTTATAGTTAATGGAAACAGAATTGAACTGTAAATTAAAAGTCTCATAGCAGCCTGGCAGAGAACATTCCTTTCACAAAAGTTTCAGACAAGGCTCGCTCTGGAGGGATCTATAATACAGTATTTCCTAGGTCATTCCTCAGGTGGGCGGGGGGGTCTGCAAGCTGATCTCATGCACTGCAGCCTTGTCATAAATTGTATTTTCCACTTCCAGCTACATGAATCCCTGTGCTCTGAGGGCCAGGAGGCATCTAAAGCAGAGAGAGACATCCTTGGAGATTTGTCCAAGCCCTGGCCTTCCCTCTCAGTGTTGCCTTGCCCTCCTCCTGGTGCTTTGACCCTTTGTCATAGCTGCCCCATGGTCCTGAGTACAGCAAGTGTTTCATTGTGGTCAAGTAGACATGATATAAATACAGAGAAGGTAGGGCAGTGAGTCAGTTCAACCCAAGTGTTCTGGCTTTCTGTTTTGTGGTCTGATAACACATTATAGATGTTCAAAGCAGCATTTGGCAGCAAAACCAGCCACTGGTAAATAAGGCTGATTTTTGGATATTTGTATGTGATGATGTTACAATATTAAAATTTCTAGAGTGCCTTAAAACTGAGTATATAGCAAGTTTAAGAAAAAAATCAATCAGAAATGTTTTTTAAAGTGTTCTCAACAACCTGTTGTAATTTTTTGTTGTTTACGAGTTTCTGGTTTTTTGTTTGAAAAACTTCAGTCTTCTTCTGATACTTGAGTGACCACCCAAACCAGAAAAAAGTACCTAGCCAGTGATACTAGCCTAACATCATTACATATCTGTTGTGATAATTTATGTGCAAAATAGAATCATACAATCATTAAGGTTGGAAAAGACCTCCAAGTTCATCAAGTCCAACATTTGACCGAACACCACCACGTCAACTAAGCCATTTCCAAGTCCAGTCATTTCTTGAACAACTCCAACAACGGTGACTCCACCGCTTTCCTGGGGAGCCTGTTCCAATGCTTAACCACCATTTCAGTGAAAAAATTCTTCCTGATGTCCAAACTGGACCTCCCCTGATACAACCTGAGGCCATTTCTTCATGTCCTGTTGCTTATTGTCTAGGAGAAGAGGCCGACCCCCACCTGGGTTCAACCCAGGTAGTTGCAGAGACCCATAAGATCACCCCAACACCTCATTTTCTCCAGGATAAACACCTCCAGTTCCGTCAGCTGCTCCTCATCAGACTTGTGCTCCAGACCCTTCACCAGCTCCACTGCCCTTCTCTGGACATGCACCAGCACCTCAATGTCCTTCTTGTACTGTGGGGCCCAGAATTGGACACAGTACTCAAAGTGTGGCCTCACCACTGCTGAGAATAGGTGGACAATCACTGCCCTGGTCCTGCTGGCCACACTACTCCTGATACAGGCCAGGATGCCATTGGCCTTCTTGGTCACCTGGGCATCCTGCTGGCTCATATCCAGCCTGGTGTCAACCAGCACTCCCAGGTCCTTTTTAAAAAATACTTCAATGAGTATAGTTTTCCAGTCTACACATTCTAGATTTGAAAAAACCCAGGCATATTATTAATGTATGCCTTTATAGTAATTTATCCAATTACATTTACCTATAAGATTATTGGTAGCTATGTAAATTAAAAATACCAGATTCATCAAAGTTGGTTTAGTCATAATGTCAGATCTCCTTGGCACCCATATTAGTATGTTTTTTTCAGTTCTGGTGTGGTGGTGGTGTTTTGGTGTTTTGATTGGTTGGTTGTTTTTTTCCCCCTTTTATTATTATGTGTTTCCTCTCATCTCCAGACCTGGACAATTCATGTAGTGCTTAAATTAGTCCAAAAATATTATCATCATTTAAGCAAACCTCTAGATTTTTCATTTGATCAGAAAGCCTACAGTTTGCTGTGGTCTCACTGGTTGTACATTTCTAATGAGGTTTATTTTCTTACCATTTTGATTACAGAACATTTCTGCAAATGCCAGTAAATGGTCTGGTTGTCCTGGACCTTTCTAGAAATGCGCATTAGGAACTCTTTACAATAGAAAGCAAGGTTGTTTGACTCTAACAGACTTAGGTTCCTTGCATATCTCTGCCTTGCTATTACCATGAAAACTGCAAATAAAACCTGTGGACTGGATTGCCAATTATTAGAAGTTATATTTGCAGAACTTTACTTATATTTAAATTATACCTTAAGGAGAGAAGAATTTTCCATATGAAATGCCTTAATCACAACTATATAACATAAAGGTCTAATAAATCCTTGGTGAGAACCAAAGAGAATTTCTTTAAAGCATACAATGGTGTTTATGATACCTGTGAAAAAAATTTAAACTCAATAAAGTATGGACAGAATCTTCACACTATAGCTGTTGGTTTAATGGAGCTGTATGAAGTTACATCATCTGACTGCCTAGTTCTGGAACATGCAACATGAAGACTGGAGTTCTGAGTCCACTTTTGCCAGCATCTTGTCTCTGATTTTGAGTGCCTGATTGTGTCTTCTTTTGGAATTGTTTAAGAACAATGTGGAACAGACACATACAAACTTCCCTTGTAATTTTGAAGGTTTTTTTTCTTTGAAGTTTTTTTGAGTGCTTTGAAGAGGCCCTGCTTTGAAAGTAAAATGGAAGCAGAAACTGCAGATATTTTTTTAAAAACAAGTAGCAGAAACCCTAACAATGTCCTTTACAGGTGGCAGCAGCTCATGCTTGTGTACATATTTGCTCTTTTACTCTTTCCACTTTTGAACTGAAAGTCCTGTAGCTCTCCTATTTCTTAGTTTCCACTTCCCTTTTTACTGTCTTTCTTAAGTCACCTGTTATGGTTGAACAAACATCACAGTTTACCAATGTCCAAAGGGGAATTACATACATCCTGTTCTGCTCACACCATATGGTCCTATTTTCTCTCTTTTCATCAATTTTGGCATCTTCTGGATCTTCCACTGTGCTAATTTAACACACAAACCCAGCAAAAAAAAAAAAAAAATCGTCCCTTTGCTTAGTGGTTTTCTGGTTTAGCAAGCTGGGATGGCTCAGTAAAGGCTCCAGTAAGTGTCAGAGCTGGCACAAAGAAGAAGGAAGAAGGACCTTCATATCTGGAAGTGTGGAGATGGAGAGGAGACCCAGGTGCAACCCTTTTGCATTGCATTTGGTTGTTGGTCAAGGTTAAGTCATAATATGTAATTTACCCTGTTATTAAATAGCAAAACCAGAGAGCTTCACTTTTCCTTTCCTTCACTTGCAGCATTTTTGTCTTTACACTGTGCCCTTATTTATTTAGTATTCTGTCCTTAGTTGTGTTCACCAGGATTGGAGCTTGATGTTCAGATACTGAAAAGTCAACATACCCTTCAAATCCTCTTCTAGACTGGACTATAAGTCTTAATGACCTATACAGACAAATCTGCAAACTCCAGATTTACTTTCTTTTGCCTCCTCCCTAGTTCTCATTTATCCTGTAGTATTTGTCTAGCTGATGGTATAATAATAATCTGTCAATAAACTAAAAGGGTATTCTGAGGAGTGTCATTGGAAAAAAAGAGAAATCCTTGATGATACACTCTGGGATTCTGAGTGCCTGGTCCAAAGTCAATTGAGGCAAAGAGAGTATGTGCAGTTGACACTGAGCTTTGGAGGATCACTGCACTGAGCTTCATTGTTTGCCCAAGTACAAACAGGTATTTGGCTTCCTGCTGATCCTCAAGCACCTGCAGCCCTTCACCACCCAATTTTGCCAGTGAGAGCTCTCTATGTTGTGTTTGCTGCAAGCATGTCCCAGGCATGTTCCTACAGACACCTAGAAGCTTATAGGCTTAAGACATAAACCCCACTGGGTTCACTTAGTACTTTTACCCTGTCTCTGTCCTACATAAAATTTTTCTCAGTCCTGTCTGTAGAAGTATTCTGCCCATTTACCATTTAGTTGCACTCCTCTGCTTGCCACATTTGTCCCATTTGCTGTGAGTGTGTCTGAGCCATAAGCAGGGATGGAGTTGTTGGTCAGTGTGTTTTGCTGGAGCTGTTGTATCTTGCATGAAAAAAACATTGTCCTGTGGGTGGAGAGAAGGAAAGAAGCAGTCTCTAGTTGAAGGGCTGAAACATGCACCTGAAATGTGACTAAATACACACCTAAGGCCCTCTAAAAAATGAAGGTTACATTCTGTATTCCTGTCCAGCATTCGCTATTGTCTCTGTACTGTCTCCTAGACTAGCACAGTCCATGCACAGGCTGCCGTGAGTCATCCTGGACATCTGCCTTTCCTTGATGTTGTACAGGGAGCATCAGTGCCTTGCTCTGAGCTCTGGATTCTGGCAGGAGACAGACAGACAGTCTGAGAATTAGGTGTTCTTACCGTGGTATCATCCATGGCGAGACTAGTTTCAAGCAGGAACCATTTTTTTAGTTTCATGTACAAAATCAAGGACATGGCCAATACCTAATTAATAAAATCTATACTTGGGCTGTAGCCAGGACATTCTAAAGGGCTAAGAAGTAATGACTTTGGGTTTTATTGGCTGTTAATATTATAAACAAAGGATACAGTTACATTGTTGTGATCAGTAAGAGTTCAAACAGTAGAAGTTAGGCCTGTAAAAATTCTGCAGTTAGCTTAAAATAATGAGATTAAAAAAATTAATAAATTGAGGCTTCTTTATATTCATCCTTTAGTGTGTTTTACTTTCTCAGGTGCAGCTGAGTCATACTTTTGAACTTTTTTTGCACACGAGATAACAGCTTTATTTTTTTTGGTGAAAGGCATTCTATTGTAAGCATGACTGGAAGCTGGAGCTTTAAGGAAACAACAAATGTCAAGAGTTGGCAACAGTAAAGTTATTGTCAAGAGAAGAGAATATGGTTTTCTGTAATACTTTCTGTAACTGGGTCACCCTGTTCATTCATGGGTTTGTTGCCAGCATTTTTTGTTGTCTAAGTCATTTATGCTATGATAATTTGTAGCAGGCAGCAGAGCAGATAATGAGGAGGAAGAAGAAGAAGAGGAGGAAGAAGAGGGCTCAGAATCAAGTAGTCCACCTGTTTCTTACCAGATGAAACCTCCCCCAGAAGGGTGTTGCACTACTGATGGTGAGATAACCATGCTGTCAGAATCCTTTGCCCTGCTGAAAAGGGTAGAATTGAGGCCATTTCTTCTATAATTCATCAGAATGAGACAATCTGTATGATACAGAAATGTCAGTGTTCATTACCTGCCAGATAAAGCTGGATTGCTCTCAATTGCTCTTATGTTTGACAGGGTCTTTGCTCAGTGTGTCAGAGTAGCATTTGTGTTAGAATGCCTGGCACCTGTTCTCTAAGGCACCACAACCTTTGAAAGGTTAAGTTTGCAGGCATGGCATTTGCTAAAATGAATGTGATACTTCTTATTGCTTATCATCACTCTTTTCTGTTTAAAGTGTACCTCATTTTATGTAGTTGTAAAAGATATTTGAAAACCCAGTGAAATTCACCAGATATCAAGAATTATTACCTCCATTTTTGAACGTTTGACCTAAGTTATGATGATGTTGATGAATAGTCCCTTAAATATGTAGGTTGCGAAATACCATCAAGAGAAACTTCACTGTACATTTTCAAATTTTTGTTTGTTTATTGTACTGGTAGAATTTTTATGTATGACCAAAATGTGGGGAAGAAAATTATCTATTAGTAGCCCTTTGATTCTTGAAGGCAAGACCTTATTTTTCATTAAAAATATAGGAAGTCCTTTAATGAAGACATTGTGAACATTAAACAAAAACATCTTGCCAACTTAAAATAAGTTGAATTGATTCTTTTTTCTAGGTTTCTGCCAGGCTGGTAAAGATTTGAGACTGATTTCTATTTCCAATGAACATATTGAGGTGCCATCTGGGTTTTTACTTGTTGGTGCAAAGTCACCAAATTTACCTGATCACCTGTTGGTGTGTGCTGTGGATAAAAGATTCCTGCCAGATGACAATGGGCGCAATGCCTTGTTGGGTAAGTGTAATTGCAGTAAGTGAATTCTTCTGTGGTCTTCAGTTAATAGCTAATTGGGTTTTGCAGATCTGAGTTCAGCAGATCTTACTTCTGTTCCATGTCTACAGTAGTACTCAGAGGTGATGTACAAGAAGATAACAACTCAGAGTTGGCTGTGTTAGCTTTGGAAAGACACAGAGTGAACCAGTTTGTTAGAGGTGCTTCATCACCTTCTGTCCAGCAGTCCAAGGCTAAAGTCATTGTCTGACCAGTTTATGTCCTAGTTGCTGGAAACTCCACATCTTGTAACTGGGCTAGTTGAACTGCTGCCTGTCTCTATTTTAGTTTTCCATATACTGATACATACAGACTATAGGTCTGTCAAGTGGAAATTGGTGGCTTCTACACACCTGTAAACAGTTTAATGATAGTTTGGACTACAGAAAATAATGACCATTTTGATTGGTCTCTTTGAGATAGGGATAATACTCTCCACTGTGTTTGAGCAATAGCCTGGACTCTGGATCCCAACCTATGACTTTTTGCTATTATCACAATATAAAAAAATTGAGTGATTATAGTTGAAATTTTTCCTATATGTGTGATCAGTTAATATTGTGTGTTTGAAAAATACTGTTAGTATGATACTTTAATTTCTTGAATTTAATCCATATAAAAGTCTAACTTCTGTCATAAAAATAGGTCCTATCTACTTTTATGATAGTCTTTCTGATTGCCATTAGTCTCATCCAAATCAAGCCAAATAGGGAAAATCTTCAGTCCTGTGAATTAATGAACTGAATATTAATGTTATTAAAGTGGAATAGTTTTTATATTGGAAAAAGTAGTGCACAGTTGGAAGGTGAACTCTTTTTTCAATCACTCAGGTTCTTATGTATTGTTTTCTTAGTGAACAAAAAAAAAAAGGTTGAATCATGTATCTGTGCAGCAGTCTTAGCAAAAAGGAAACATTTGTCAGGTCTTTTAAGAGCTTTCTTTCACAAACACTGAGGGATATGATGTGAACTCAGTTGTTATCTGAGTTTGAGCAGCTTCAAGGCATCTGGGCTGACAGTGTAGTGTGAAGGTGCATAATGTGATTTGGTGTACAGTAATTTCTTTCCTCATGTGATCTTACAGAGTTGGATTGGTCACAGTGCATTTGACCAGGGATTGTAAAAGAATTAGGAGGGTTGTAAATTACCCACGTGTTGTCATTTTAAAGATAAAGACAGGAATGTTGTACCACTCAAGTCATTCAGTGCTAGCACTATTAACAGCTTAAGCTCCTTAGGCTGTTAGCAGAGAGGAAGTAGTGTATTTGTTAATTGCACGCTAAACAAGAACAGAAAAAGGCAACAGGAGCATAATTGGGAGGGGTTTATGTTACTTGCATCCTCAGTTTGCTTATTTCATACATTTTAGTTTCCTGAAACCATTTAAATGCTTATTTTTCACTGTTATACGCTTAACCCCAGTGAATCACATTCTTTTGCAGAGAATTCTAGTAACTTTGTAGTATCTCTTTTATGTATTCTGTAACAAACTTAAATATAAAAGAACTCGCATACTTTAAGATCCAAAGTCTTCATCTCGAAGCTGGAGATAAATAATGTCCCTGGTTCCTAATCTAACAAAAAAGAAACTGTGTATCTTACTAACCCGAGGATAGCATACTATTTGTACAATAGATTGTACTGTGAATAGAAATGATTATTTGATTCAGATTTTCATACACTGATGCAAGGCAAATCAGGGTAAGTAAAATTAGAAGCAGACACAAATAGTCTCGTGGTTTCAGACACAGTGGAATAAGAGACAGAACCATTATTGCTTCAAATAGTCTATTACTATAGTACAGTGACCTCTGTCTGGTGATAGGTTTAAATTGAAAACATGTCGTCTGAAGAAAGGAAACTCCTTTTAATGTCTTGCCTTTCAAGACACCATAGAAGCCTTAGTTTTGGTATCCTGAGTTTAGGCAGTTCTCTATCAAACACGTTGACCTTTTGGAAGGCCATGGAAAGTGATCCCTTCAAACCTTTGTGAGTTTAGAGGGAAATTGAAATGGATTCATTTTGATTTGAAATGAGCTGCTGTGAGTCAGAGTATATGCCACACTTTTGGTATGGCTTATTGGTGATACAGAAACATCATTTGTAACCCTTTACCTCCATTATTTTTTCCTTAATTTCATGGCTTTTCCTTTTAATATACTGTATTTTTGTAAGGCAGTAGTTACTGATTTTTTTTTCCAAACAGTTTATTTGAAGGGAGAAGACACTAATGAGTTACTCACTAGTTTCCTGATTTCTCATGGTCTGCTTGCATATGTTTGTGAAAATGCCTGGGGATGGTACAAAAATTCCAGGAGGAAGTAGGAAGTGTCTTGGTAGTTTCCAGGCCAAGTTTTGACTTGTGGTCTTGTTCCCATTAGGAGCTGTTGATATGTCTCTGGGGCATGTGCCAGTTTATTGATTATGCTGATAAGTTGTCCTACCATTAAGGCATGTGTGCTTCTGATTTGAAAGTCATTTCTGTTGGAGGTTGTTTTGTTTCTTTGTTTTTACAACTGATGTATTATTCCACTGGAAAAGAAAAACCCAAAGTATTTTCTGGAAAAGACTTTATTCTTCACAAGTAAAAAGTTCTCTGTGCCTAAGCATGTTCCTCATATGATTCTATTAATCATGTTAGATTAAAAGTTTAAGGACTCTACAACACAGATTCAGTTTTTTTGCCTTTAGGAAGCTGTTTCTTGGATTTTATTTGACCTAAAGGAATGCTTAGATGGAGGAAATGATATGTGATAGTGTGATATTTATTGTTTCCTAATTAAAGCAGCTAACATGTACCACTCCCAAAGGTTTTTTTCTCTTCTTGTTGTTTTTTTTTCCCCCTGGTTCTCACTCTTCAGGAGGGTCTCTCATGATAAACAAAGCAGCTATTCACCCATCATTTTCCCAAAAGACCAAACAGCTGCCTACTTTCCTAGCAGGGAACAAGAAATCCTTTTTTTTTCCTCAGTGAGTCCCTGTGGTCAGAATGACAGAGGAAAAGATTAGTTTGCTTGCATTGTAAGCTGTATGTAAGATGAAAACATCATAGTATAAAATACTGTGGCTGCTTCTTATAAATATTCAATGTTCTATTGGACTTTTGGAAAAGTAATGAGTTTCCATACAGTGGAGCTCTCCAGATTGGCCATATTGATTTTATTCATTTTTTTAAATTTAGGACTTCAGTCTTCAAGGGAAATGGTATTAAGTAGGTGGGAAAATCATGGAACATTGTCGATATTTGTGTCCTTTTTCTTGTTAGTAGAACTGAAAAGAAGAAATATTTGTGCTGAAAAGTTGAAAATATAATCCTTCTTTGTTTAATCAAGCTGCCAGTGTTCCACTAAAATATTATTGTTAATTAAAAGCCTGTTATTAATTTAAAGAGAAACAGGAAGAAAATTTTCTGTCAATTTATGAAAGATTTGATTATGAAATATTAAATGGATACCCTTCCATCCCTAAGTCCTCTCTTTATCCCTAGCACAAGCTCACTGTTGATCCAAAGGAACTATTTTCCTAGGGAGAAGGTAGGTCAGGTTTCCTACCCTCTTGGTCCATGGTCCTCCTTTGGAGCACAAGGTCTCTGCTGTGGAAGAGCTTTTTAAATTATGGACAATCGATCATTGTGATGTGAGCAAATTCAAGCAAATGCATATGATAAAACACAGATACAATCAAACACCTTCTGATCAAACAATCTTCAGAGGGTAACAGCCTTAAGTCACTAGCAAATGGAGCTGGGTATGAAATGGTGACCTAAAGGTGAAAGGCTTTTAGCCCCTAAACTCCAGGCATTGATTTCTAATTCTCTTGTGAAATCAATCCGGTGACATAGATATATTGAGTCACCTTATGGCTGCCCCGACTCCCCTGACCTTTGTCCTTCCTATAATGTATGGAAGAATATTTAATGCAGCTTGTTTATGAAACAGGCTGTCCCCTCTATCAGCTGCTGCCTCAGGCCATGGCATGTGAACAGGGCATTCAGAGAAGGAGGATGAAATGCTTGGGTTCTCAGTGCTGCTCAATCTGCCACATAAAGTGCTATGAGCAGGGTTTGCAGAGGCCTGCAGTAAGTAATGACTGAACAGCATTTTATTGCATCGGAACTATAAGAGCGTGCTGTGCTCTGCCTGTGCTGTCAGGGCTGAGCAGCATTAATGAAGCAATGGCTGTCATCAAAGAGCATCAGTCAGAGAGAATGGGGTGGAAAAGGGTGTTGGCAGGAGCTTGCAAGAAAGAACTGAGTCTCACTCAGAGGGGCTAGGGAAGCTTGAGGTGAAAGATGATAATTTGACTCAAAAGGAAAATTAAAAAACAAACTTATAAAATATTCTCCCAGGACTTTTCAAATCAAGGGGACAGTTTTAGATCTGTTTAATCCTTGCTAGGCCTCACCTGTATGCTGTATGTGGTATAAACTAATTTTCCAGTAGGCATTGCAGAGTTAAACATCGGTGAAGAGGACAAAAGGTTATTTCAGGTCGAAGTTGTGGCTAAATCTGGTCCAGACAGATGATAATTTACAAAAGTGATCTGAAGATCTGAAGTCCAAATGAAAATATTTCATGTCCACTGTCCAGTCTCAGGCATGGAGGTTTGTCAAGTTGCTGGACACTCCCAGCAAAATGATAAAACCTAAAAAGTTACATTTAGGAGAAAAAGTGCAAATTTGAAAACTCATAAGGTGTTGTAAATGGCAACCAGGCAAAAATTGCGGCGCTGCTGCTGGAGGAGATGCTCAATGTGCTGTCAAATGCATGGGAAGTTTTCGCTTACTACAAGAAGCATTTTTCATGATTTCTTAATTGGCATAAAATGCATGCAAACTCTACAGCTTTTTCCACATCCGTTCTAATTTTGTTTCCTTTTGTTGTTGCTTTTATTGCAGCTACTCAAGGCTCTGTGATGTTAGACAGACGCTTTTGTGCTGACTGATATAACACAGAGGATTCTGCGAAGTCATGACTTGTCCTGATTTTATGAGTCATAATGACCTTTATCATCCTACTGACTAGGATCAGAAAGATAATAGGCAGCTTTCAGTAGTTGTTAACCACTTGTTCCCATGGATACCAGAGCAATTTCCATGTCAACTTTGTTTTTTAATAAATTCTTCTGAGCCTTTTGAAAAAAATGAAACTGCTCAGGTTGTAAACCAAGAAACAGGTGTTTCCAGTGCATTATGTTTCAATGTTTGTACTTTACAGAAGGAAAAAAGTATTGGCTATTAGTTTATAAACTTAATCTGTTTGAGATATGTGATTGAAATAATAATTTTTATAAATGGATCTTAATTTTATTTACCGTATTATTCATCCTTTACTCCAGTTCTTTCCCATGTTACTGCCCACATGTTATGTGAAATACATTTCCTTTATTTTTGTCATGTTTCAATTCACTGGACACACCCTTTCCATTTCAATTCCTGCTATGACACATAAAAATGTTCATTAGATATTATTAAAATGAAAGAAAACATCATGCTTTGAGTCATGTGTAGGGAACAGAGGGAATATTTCCATGGGAAAGATTATATTTCAATTTCTCACTGTAGGATTTCTTTGTGGAAAATATTTTCAGACAGTTTCATTAGTCTGGTGCAAGATGAAAATGTCTTAGGAAATACTTTGTAAAACAGACAAAAAAGGTTGTTTAAGAATCTAAAGGCAGCTGTGTGAGGAATGCCCTTTATTTATGATGATAATGACATCAGCACCATGAGCCCCTTGTTGAGGCTCAAGCTGTGTATCTCAGAATGAGAGGAAATGGCAGTATCCCTGGAAATGCCCCATCAAGCCTGAGTACAAAAAGCTTTACAGGGAAGGACTATGTCTCTGTCGTGTCTATAAAGTTGCAGACACTTTGTTCCTGTAATCATAAATAGTTTCAACTGCTGTGAAGTGCTGACACAGTCCAGCCATAATTTAAGAAAGCTGCTTTAGATTAATAGCCCAGGAATGCTTTAGTATTTTTCCTCTCTAAAAAAGCATTTGTAGTAGGAACTTGGTACTTAAATATACTTAGATCTAATTAAATATAATACATTAAAATATTTAATTTCTTTAGATTTAATTACATGTTTCAGTTAAATTGAAATGAAATTCAGTGGCATTGAATGGCATTTCAATGAAAACTGAAAGAGAAGTGAAACATGTTCGTGCTGTGGTGTTGAATAGGGCTGGGGTTAAGCATGTGACTCAGTGCTCTTCAGTCAGAAACTAATCACAGGTATATAATAAATAGGAATTGTGATCTTTTTCTAGTGGGAGAAAATGAAAAATATGGCCCATTTTAATTGTTCTGTAGGTGTGGGGCTGTACTTTTGCAGTCTAGTATCCAAAGGGCCATATACTTTTTGCAAAAAATGCAAATGCTTTTTTGGTGGAAAATGTTAATAAAAAAATCTCTCTATGAAAAACCCGAAACCAAATCCCCAAAAGATAAATGCAACTTTTTCTCTGGAAAGAGTCATGTTTGAATGTTACTAATAGTGACCCTCCTATCTCATTGGATTATATGTATTGTTTATTTTACCAGGCTTCTCTGGCAATTGTGTTGGCTGTGGCAAGAAGGGTTTCTGCTACTTTACGGAATTCTCAAATCACATTAATCTTAAACTGACCACTCAGCCCAAGAAACAGAAACACTTAAAGTATTATCTGGTCAGGAATGCGCAGGGAGCTCTGACCAAAGGATCTGTAATCTGCTGGAAAGGGGCAGGTAAGATAATGAAGCTGTCTTCCTCAAGCTCTGGTTTTCATCATCCAAGCTTAGCTATCATGGAGACTGGCGTCTGTGTAAAACCTGGGACAGACCAGTTGAAAGAAAGACTCTTTAAAGCCAGGTGATTGCTAGAGCAGCTGTAAAAAGCCATTGTCTGACCTAATAAGAGGCTGGCATGTCTGAAGGCATTGGTTCCTTCATTCCAAGTGCTGTAGCCTCTAAGCAAATCCTGTGTGAAATTTTCAAATCAAATACTCTGAGAGTAAGCAAATGCCACTGTTGTCAGGGGTGAGAAAGTTCTTTTTTTTGGTTTGTTAAGAGTTCAGAGGCCGTCAGTCTTCAACCAGTACCTGCTCCAGCACCTTGTTCCAGCTGCCGGAAAGTTCAGGCCTCTCCGGGAGCTCCTCCGGGGAGCCGCTCCCCGCCAACCCCAGCGCCGCGGCGGGGACTCAGCAAGCAGGTACCGCCCCGGAGGGCGACACGCGGGGGTCCCACCTGCTCTCCCCCTTCTGTGCACCCCTGTTTGTGTGTACCTGTGTGGATGCAAAGACAAACAAACAGGCACGCTGCCGTGTAAAACAAAACGAGTTGGATAGAGTTAGAGATACGTTACAAACAAGGGAGACGGTTGTACTTTGAAGGCTTCTTGCTGTCCTTTTTCTCCCCACAAGTTTATGTATAAAAGCTTAACAAATAGTAAAACAGGTGTTCTGCAGCTTGCTCATAGCTAAAGCAACCCAAAATTTTTTTAAAAACACCATTATTTTTTAAGTTTTTCTACAGCTGTTGCTTGTCTGGTCACATGTGACAACTGTTGCAGGATCCAGTGTCATTTCAGCTTTTTCTTCTGATCCAGTCTGTTTTATGTTATGAGCAGAACCCTGTTTACTGAAGGCATCAGCTTAAAAACTTCTGGGTTTTCCTTCTGCTGAGAAAAGTGACTAAAAAGAAAGCTAATGATTGGTAACTTCTTTTGTATTAAAAATTCTTTCTGAGACCTTTACTTTTCCATTAACTTGATGTAAATGAAAGGTGATGAGTGATAGAGGCTTGAGTGATGTCTGAGCTTCTTCATAATGAAAACAGCTCTTTAGTGTCTTGTGAGTGTTACATGGATTGGCACAGGAGAGGTCTGGGCAATTGTTGGTGAATATGTTCTCTTCTCTCTGTGAGACAGAGGCCTGTTAAATAGTTGTGATCTGGAATACTGGTGCCCAACCCAAACAAATCATCAATGTCTTTATAATAGCATATTGGGGGTTTTTTTTAATTTTTTGTTTGTTTGTTTTGTCAGATGTTACATATTTTTTTAAAGCTACATTAATTACAAGCATATTAAGTTTGAGAACACATCTGTTTTTTTCATGCAACATAGTTAAAAAAAGCTTAGAAAGGGACAGTCAGATTGGGATGGAGGCTCAGTAAATATTAGACAACTCCTCTCTTTTAGCTGGTTCTTGAGTAAACTTCATGTAAGAGCCAGGGTCCTGCAAAGAAGCTACAGCTTCTGACGTATACATTTAATTGCAGAATCAGATTTTCCCCAGGCACTTAATTGGGAGTATGAGATCAGAAGTGGGTTTGTTTTATTCAGCATTGCATTCCTTTTTGAGCAGATCCCAAATGCTATATTAAATGATCAAGTGATTAGTTTATTGTATCAACTGAGGATCTTGACCTAGAAATGTTTGATGTAAATACTTCGGGTTTTTTTTCCCTTTCCAGCTGCAGCCATAGATCACATCCCTTCAACAGCAGCATTCAGCTCAACAGTTTATAATGGCAAGGAATCACCTAAACAACAGTTGATGAAAAATAATCTGTCTGCTCTCACAAGACCTTCAGTGTTAGGTATTTGTATGGATTTGTTATTTAATAACCCCAAGCTCCATATTCCATGGCTATAATAGAAGCATTGTACAAATTATATGATTATCGTAATTTTCTGTATGAGTAGAAATTGCTATTCCCTTCCAAGTCCTTTCTGGCCATAATACTGTTTTCTGTGTTAATTTCCAGGAAAAAAAAATTGCTTATGTTTTCAGCCCTGGTTTTGTTACAGTTTGTAATACTAACTGGATGTTTTTCCTTCTATTTACACTCCATTCATTTAACTGAAGTACAGACCAGATTCTGAATCCTGGTTCTTAAAGAGTGTGTCAGTTTGCATCAATTTCACCAACAGGTTTCCTGAAGGGAATTAAGAAAGATTTGTAAGTAATCTCTCATAGGATAATTCCTCTGTTGCAGTTCACCTTGGGATGGAGCAATAGATTTTGACAACTGGCTCCAAATTCAAGAAACTATCTTCACTGTACCATTATTATAATGATTTGTATTGTTTTCTGTCACAAAGTGTGTGTCACTTGCTTATTTAAGGAAGAAAACTACTCTTCACTATGGCTAGAAACAAGCTGTAGCTCGATTTTAGAATAAGTCTTCCCAAGTTTCCCTGCTGGCATCACAGTCAAATTCTTTTTCTCTGCCTATTCAGGTTCTTAATCTCTTTTTTTTTCATGCAGCAGGACATTATTGCCAGTTCATTTCAGATGGATTACTTTCACATATCAACTTAGCTGCAGGAAAGAGCACGGCATTGTCAAATTAAAAAATCCTTTGTATTGCTCTAAGTAACTTATGACTTTTGTCATAACATTATGCCGGGAAACCAAGTGAAAGATGAGCAGCACAAATGACCAAAGGCTGCCCTCGCGTGGTGAAAGTGTGAGGGATAGTCATTGGAAACCTGTGTATAAGGGTCTGCAAGTGAACAATCTTCTTCTAAATATGGAGACTTCAGGTTTATCTCTAATTTTAACTTCTTTTTCAATGCTTTTTATATAAAATTATTATTCTGTCTTGAGTTTTACGAGGGACTAACTGTGCTGACAGGAGGTGTAGCCTTGCCATTGCGAAACAGTGTTAGTGACCTCCGTGTAGTCATGTCCAGAAACAGAAATAGCTTAATCCTGCAAGTTGCTGAGCAATTCCTGGAGGACCGTTGACTCTCAATAATTAGAAATACTTGATGTTAGTGGGAGTTCATAATTTTAGAAGTTTGCAGGAGTGCACCAGAAAACTCAAGAAATTAATGAAAGAAAATTAAAGAAATTAGTCATCAGGAGCTCCTAGAAAAACTGTGAGAAAGTTATCATTTACAGGTAAAGATGTTGAAGATATATGTGGGTAGGAGGAAGGTGTATAAGTAGTTTGATTAGAAGTTAATATGGAGTAACATAAAACCAAAGATGGGAACCAGCAAGAAGTAGCAAAAATCCTGTAAATGGGAAAATTGTTGAAGAGCACTCATATCTTTATTACTATTACCCTGAAACTCTTGAGAATTTTATTGTGCAATAAGTTACATGAAACACTTTGTCATGTGTTCAGAAATAAAAGGAACAAAATGGCTACAAGTGTTGACTTCAAAGTATTAATATTTAGAAACATTCTTAGTCTGTCTCATTACTTAATATGTCATTCTTAGTAGAGACTAAGCACTGCTACAAAATAACTGAAATCTACACAGATAATTAAGAGTTCTCTGCACCAGAAAATTTCCAGAAATTTGAGCAGGACACAACAAAATAAAATAAAAACCACAAAAAGTTACTGTATTCATGGAGTTGACCCTGTCTTCTGCCATACTCGGTGCACACATTCAGTCTATCAAAATATATTGAATTACCATGCACAAACCTGAATACATTTTATTCTAATATTTCTCTGAAATATTATTCTTATTTAGGCACATTAACAAATTCAGGGCCTCCAAAAAAGCGCCATAAAGGTTGGTCACCAGAATCTCCATCATCTAGTGAAACTTGGAACTTACAGCTCAATCCACAGGCTCCAAACAGAATTAAAAATGGTAAGCTAGGTAATGATTTTATTTGTTTCATTGTTCAGAAAATAATGGGGGGAAAGAGGCATTATTTTAGACACATGCAGGTTCATATTAGAGGCTTGAATGGTGTTTGATACCTCCATGCTCACCCAGGTGCTTCATTTCCAGTGATTTCTTTTTGAGGCTCTGAACTTAACTCTCCTTAAGATGCAGTCATCGAGTCATTAACAAAGCCCAACAGATGTCCATCTTTAGCCACCAAAACACCTTTGGAATATTAAAATTAGCATAATAACTTAGGTCAGGGTACCATCCATTGCTTCAATTATTTGTCATAGTGTTCTTGGCACTTGGATTTTATAGCCTATACAGACAAGAGTGACAGGCAGTGAAATAAACCCAGTTTCCCCAAAATGTTTTCTTTTAATAAAATGTTGTCATAAAGAAGTTATGATTAAGCAAACATTGAATATTAAATTTTTTTGTTGTTAATAGCAGTAAAACCTGTTGAGAACCAGTGAAACAAAATACATTATAGAGAACTCACAAATGATAACTGTACGTGCATTGGTAACACACAAGTCTCTCTGTTCTTGCATTCATACTTAAAACTGTTTGTTTATAAACATTTCAAAATTTTTAGATGCATGTGGAGTATTCAAGGTTGCAATAACAATAAGTTCTCCAAAACAGTTAGCATAATAGTGTGGGTTATAGTGACCCTCATGAAATGTGTGATGGAGCCATAAACAGCAGTTAATACTTATAGCAAATATGGCTGTGAGATGATGTTGAACAATTTTTCTTTGAGTAAATTGTTACTAGACCTGACTCCTGTAATAATATGTCTAAAATCTTAGATGGAGGAAGTCTGTCATCTCTACCACATTCTGCTTTGGTGGGACCAGCCTCCTCTCCGATGGTGGGCTCAGGAGAACCGGTCTCAGTTCCTGACAACTTGCTGAAAATCTGTAAAGCAAAGCCAGTTATTTTCAAAGGTAAAACTCCCAACTCTACAAGGTCCTAAATCTATTTTGTAAGAGATGTAACAACATGTCCCACTGCTAAAGCTGTCAGTTTTCAGAGGTTTATGTTAACTGTTTTTATGTTTAGTGCATACACGGTAAATTACAAAATTAATGTGATGTGTGCGTACATTTATTTTGTAGGTCATGGAAACTTCCCATATCTTTGTGGGAACATTAATGATGTGATAGTGAGTCCTTTGTTGTACACCTGTTACAGAAATTCACAGTCTTTATCTAGAGCATATGAACAATATGGTGCCTCCACAATACAGCCTATTTCTGAGGAAATGCAGCTTTTGCTGACTGTCTACTACCTTGTTCAGCTAGGTAAGATTGTTTCACATCCAGATAAACTGCAATGAATGTATTACATTCTGAAAAATGAGAATGGGACTATTAGGGCAGGACAACATCAAATATGAGTTTTTGTTGTGTGATAGAAAACCATTCATGGTTATGAAACACAACAAAATAATTAGGTCTTAAAAAACAGACAGATGGAATTATAATCATACAAAGTTTATTTGCTGCTGCAACCAGGGACCTCAGCCATGAAAAATAAAGGAAAAGATCTGTAATTCACTGCTCTTGCATATTCTGTGGTTTAGAAGTAGTAGTATGCTGAGACAGGCAGGATTCAACCTCTTAAATATTTCTAATTATTGATATTCAGGTTCCAATTAGGGCAGCTTTACAAAGGCATTCCAAAATGAAAAATTTGCTTCACATCTCCTAAAAGCAATGGAGTCTTGCATGCATAAATCTGAAACATGGTCATCTTTAAAAAATAACGTATTTAAAACAAGAATTTTCTTTTTAAACTTAACAGTTTTGTTTAATTGTTTCATACTATTTCCCTCTTCGTTTTTTGTAGCTGCAGACCAGGTCCCTTTGATTGAGGATCTGGAACAAATATTCATGCGCTCGTGGCGGGAATCACACCTGTCTGAAATCCGTCAGTACCAGCAGGCTGTCCCACAGACCTTTCCCCAAGTGCCCAGCCAGATCACCCCAGTGACTTCAGCCCAGCTGCCCTGGCTGGCAGGACTGGCAGCCAGCTCCTGTAATGACAGTGTCCATATCATTGAATGCAGCTACTCTCTGGCAGAAGGGCTTTCAGAAATGTTTAAGCTACTCATTGAAGGAAAATTAATAAAGACAAACTATGTAGTGATCATATGTGCCAGTAGAAATCGAGCCATTGATTCCTGCATTGTGATAACAGGTAATATCCCAAGGGTGTATCTCCAGGCAAATTCAGTGCTGTGAGTGGTTTGGTTTGAGTTCCAGTAAGTTGCCTCACAGAGCAGAGCTTTGACCAACAAGTTATGGGCTGTAATGAACCCAAGCAGACATTGCCCAGTTGAGTCTCTCCCTCTATGCCACATTCTTCCTGTGCTGCCTATTTTCTCACCAAGGCATCTCAGCCAACACGGCTACAAACAAGTAATAGTGAGCTACAGCACACACAGTGCATAAAGCTGTCCTGCTCTGTGCAACTGGGATGTTACTGCAAACAGACGCCTGAACCTTTTCTTGGCTTCTAAAAGATGGTCTTTCAGGGTCATTCCCTCCAAAAAACCTGTTGAGGGTTATGCTCATATTTAAATAAATTATCTGAATAGCCATTCAAAGATCCATTATGAGTGTAAGACAGTTGACAATTCCTTTGCATATTATATGGTCTTCTTATATACTATATAACAAATATTTCCTAAATTGGGAAAGAAACACAAAGAATTGTAAAACATGAATCTGTTTTAAAAATGTCTGGTACATAAATGTGTCGGAGAGGGAAGAGATTTGTCTCTGCCATTTTTGTTTGTGTGGTATTCATTTAGTTGGGTAGTATTTTATTGTAATGTAGAACATTTTTAACTATAGTTGGAAGTGCTTTCAAAGTTACTTTTTTCTTGTTTGTTTGTTTGTTTTTTTGTCTTTTAGGAAAATATCAGGCAAGAGTTCTGTCTGAGAGCATGCTCAGTCCCTCAGACTACCAAAAAGAAGTTAACTATCAGCTGGTCACAGGGAAGGTGGAAACTCTGGGGTCCTTCTTTAGCACACTCTGTCCAGGTACCTAACAGGTTATAAAGAGGCTTATTTCCCAGTCCCTGAAACTTTCAAGTCAGAGAAAATAGCAGTGCTCATTTCCTTTCCAGAAGCAAGATGTTGTTAGATATACATGAAAAATGCAGGACAAAGTTGTGAAAGTACGTTTAAATTGAAATTCCTCCTAAAAGTATCAGTTTCTAAAATCCCTTGGTTTCATAAAAATAGGCCAGCAAATAGCTGAGCATATTATTCTTAGCTATGCAAATCCATCCTTGTATTATGCAAGTCCATATGAATATATGATTTTCCCCCCCTAAGCACAGAATTTGTTTAGACCATGATAGAACAGAATTATTTTATCAAAGGTAAGATGTGCCCTTTCAGCTTACCATACTGTGAACTTGACATGATGCATGGGACAGAGAGGAAAATTGCAGAGAGCCAGGGTTACTGGATCATTTTTTACCTGAGTATACTGAGAATTACTACAAGCAGGATTCTCTGGGATACATCCAATCACAAAGAAAGTTAAACTGTATCTCAAAACTAGAGCAAATGCAGCATATTTGTCATTGTTAATGGGTTGTCATGTCCCCTTTCCTATTCATGTCAGATTGGTAAATAGATCACAAGAACCCTTCCTAATGTGTTGTGATATTTTGAGTGGTCACTTAAGAGAATCTCATTTTCCTTGAGTCGTCCTATAGTTATTTTAGTGTTTTTGCTCTTAGTATCTTCTAAGTATGGTTCTCAAAATCACTTTTGCTGTTGCTGCTGTTGGAGCGGAACAAATGAATGAGGATTCTGAGGATAGTTGCCACCTATATCCACTGGATTGCACTTCTTGGGGCAGGCCATGCCTTTCTGAGCTCAGTGCAGACATACTCAAACACATTTTCACCTGCTGAGGAAATGCTAATGCTCAGGTCAGGCATATTGTAGTCTCTGCATAGTGTTCATCTGCTATATTTCATCCTGCTAGATAGAATAGGATGTGTTTGCAGATATGCAATAGTTCGGTAAAACATGTCATGTATGCTTCAGCATTGTGTGTAGCTACAAAACTCCTATTTCTCTTTTGGCTTTACAGGAAATTGTTTTTCTTTCTGCCTCTCAAAAATGTTAAAGATTTTAAAATGTTTATCAGATTTTTCTGAAGTTTCTTGTAATCCTTGTTAGGGAGCACTAAGCAAGTTTCATGTCTTTGTTGTTGCTGGTTTGGATCAGGGCCTTGCACCTAGTTTTCTACCACCATTCATAAATGCCCTAGCCAGTGTCTGCAGAGATTTGCATTTTATTAGTGATATACAGTAAAAACAGATGCAATAGAAAGAAACAAGAGGGTTCCTATATAAAACAGACAGTAAGTCAAGGGTAGGATAACTAGCTAACATATATAAAGGTCTTTAAGATCTACAAAGCAAAATCAGTATGAACCACAGCTTTTGTTAACATGGATGTCTGTTCCACTATCCCTTCAATCTGATAGAGGGTGACATTGATCTTTTGCTGGAGAAATTTTATCAGGAAAACCAAGGGAACATCTCTTCATCACTTTCTGCTTCGGTGAATAAACCAACAGCAGTGAATGGGACTGGAACAGCTGTGTGTACAAGTAAGTAAGGAGGATACGCTAAAGAGGTGACAGACTAAGGTACTGGAGACCAAATCTCTGGGTGCACAGGTAGATTCATCTGAACAGAGTCCTAGGAAAGATTCTGAGGCAAACAGCAACTCACGTGTTAGAATATTCAGATTTACACTGATGGATGTTCTGCTTCATTCCACTGAGTATTGAAGTTCTTGAAGCTTTAAGTCATACTTCTGTCATAGAAGAATGATATTGCAAAAGTTCGCTTTCAGCTCAGATATTTAAGAGACTTACAAGACCAAAAAGTCCAAATACAGAAGGATTTCTTTGCTTATTCTATATGGATTTTTATAAATCAACTGCTGTTCATAAGCAAAACACCTTAAAGAGTAATCGGTCATTCTTTGCTGGACTCTTAACATTTTGCATTAGATTAGACTTTGGACATAAATCTAAACAGAATTTTGCCTTTTTGCAGGTTATGAGATTGAACGACATCAAATTCGTCCATTCCAGCTAGCAGTGGCTCAGAAGTTGCTGTCTCATATTTGTTCAATTGCTGACTCCAGCACTCAAAATCTTGATTTGGGTTCCTTCGAGAAAATTGATTTCTTGATTTGTGTTCCACCCTCTGAAGTGACTTATCAGCAGACTTTGTTTCATCTCTGGCACTCAGGTGCTCATTAGTTAACTTTATTTTGGATTTACAGGACATTCTTAGGTTTATTTATATCTGGAGATATACTGACATTTGTTTCATTTCTCTAGGTATTTTATTAGAACTTGGATTAGAAAAGGAACATCTTACAAAGCAGAGAGTGGAACAGTATGTTATGAAACTAGATGCAGAAGGCCAAATTAAATTCAAAGTCTTTTTACAAAACTCTATGCAGAATCCACATACACTGTTTGTGCTAATCCATGACCACGCACACTGGGATCTCATGAGGTAAGAAAACTGTAACTTGTTTTTAGAGAAATCATTATTATGTGCATTGCTTCTCAAGATTAGCTTTCAGATTTATCCCTTCCTTCATCCTTGTTTGCATCTTTCTGCTAAGTGTCTTTCCATGCATTGAACATGCTTTTTTTTTTTTAAGTTTCTTCATGACTTCTTACCCTGCATATTATATCATGCCTCAGTGGAACATTTCAGCTTTTCTTGCTCACCATTCTTAGCTACTCTCAGCCACAGCTGTTGTTTTTTGGCTGGTTGTCATTTGTTCAGAGGAAAGCTTCCTGTGAAAGTATACAGAGCTCATTATCCTCTCAGTGTCCTCTGGGCTGTAAAACATGTAAAACCCCCACCCAGTGAGCAGACAACTAGTGAGCCAACACTACTGCCTAATTTTTTAACTGATTGGTAATTTTCCAGTACAATGTTTTTTATATCCAGAATCACTGATTTTTAAGAAATGAAAGCTTCTCTGAATATGTAGTACTGTCAGGTAATCTTCTCAGGGAAGCAGGGAGGTTTCTGTCCAATGTTTACCAAGTTCTCCATCAGCTCACTTGCATAATTCATTGCTTCTCCTCACAGCTTCTCATTAGCTTTTCAACAATCTGCCTGCTGAGAAGTGGGACAGTTTTTGCTGTGTGGTTCCACTTGGGGAGGTTGGAGAACCTGAATTCCATATACACCAACATGTTCCAACTTTGGGATCATGGCAGTGTTTCTGAAACTAAAAATTACGGAATCTTACTTGTAAATAAAGTGACAAAGCCTTCTCTTTTACACTGGTTAAGAATGATAATTTTCAACAAAACTTTATTTTTCTAACTGAGGGTTTCCTGTTCAACTCCTCTGTGTCTGGAACTTACAAGGCCTTTTAGAGCTGTCCCAGCCTTTAGGGCATTTATTCATATAACATCCTTGAGTGGTAGGGAAGTACCTGTATTATTGCTTGACTTTGTTTCATATCTAATAAAGATATATATGTGTGTGTATGTGTGTGTGTGAGAGAGAGAGAGACATTTTTAATGAATATTCTGCACAGCAGGATTCATGCCACCTAACAAATCAGGTAAAGGAGTGCCTAAAACAGGAATAGAGCTGCCTGGGATTGCCCACATAGTCTAACAGAGACATGGGTGTTGCTGAGGGCTGACTTGGTCACAGGTGGACACCACCAACTTCTGGAGTTACTTCTCTCAATCTCCTGGTAACAGAAGATGCTTGTAGTGAGTGGACTTTTAACTTAGTCACTGCTGGTAAATGACAAAAATTAAATAGCATCAATTTGGACTGAAATTTTGCAGAGGAGCAAGGAATTGACTGTTGGTGTTTGATGATACTGGGATTTACTCTAAGAATAACTATTCTTGCCTTTCATAATAGCTCTATCACAGGTAGTTTTCCTCTGTTTTTCTGTCATATTGACTTACCATCTGTTCTTTTCTGTCTTGATTTTTTGTAGGTTAGAATTGTGTTTTGTTAAGGGCAGCACTAACAATTGGGCCAAAGTTACTACAGGACTATGTGTGTATTGGTACTTGCTACATTAGCTTTCTTCCATGCTTTATCTTTCACATTCTGGTAGCTGTAAGGGACTCGTAATTTGCCAACTGGAGAATTTATCAGACTCACAGAAATTTTTAGTTGCAGTGAAATAATTTGCATTTCTTTTCCCATCCTTCTGTGCAACAATTTTAGGGTAAAAGAATAGAATCCTAAGTTCCTTGTATGTGTTTAACTTCGATTTCACATCTGGGTTTAAGCTATTCCACTGACACAAATGTTCCCTTGTGCTGATCACTTTGGAGAGTTTTGGGTTTCTTTTTTGCAGTGCTATGCATAGTCTTTATCCTCAAACAGAGCTGTCGACAGGACTTGTTGATAGACTGTTGAACTGCAGGGAGGTGAAAGAGGCGCCAAATATCGTGACCCTCCATGTGACTTCCTTCCCCTATGCGCTGCAGACACAGTACACTCACATCAGCCCCTACAATGAGATCCACTGGCCTTCTTCATACAGCAATGTAAGATGGATGCTTTGAGGAGCTTTTGTGAGCTTTTCATAAGTTGTTTTCTGTTTACATACTTGAAAAAACTGTGAAGTCTCAATGATTTCTGTAAACAAGAATGAAGTTTGCATGACATCTTTTTCTTGTTCAGTCTGTGGCAAGTTAATTTTCCCTTTGCTTGTCTTGTAACTTCTAGCTTTTTTTTCCTCCTGTATTCCTTTTATATCTTCTGTAAACTTTAGTAGGTCTGCTAAAAAACTTTGAGCTACATAAATGGAAATTGGCTGAAATTCTGTCTCTTTTTCATTACTGCATAAATACATCTACATACATGCATTTGCTTCATGTGTGTGCATATTTATTCCATATATACGTATTCTGTCTGTGTATATATGTGTGTGGGGAGAGAAAAAGAGAAAGAAACTGGGAAAAATTGGGTCAAACTTTCATTCTCTCAGAAAACAAAGTTCTATTTCTTTCTCATTTTAATATGTCTGAGTAGATGTATGCTTATTAGAGAATGTAGTTGCAAATATATCATACCAATGGTTAATCAGTTATAAATTAATAGCAGACTCTACCTTTATATTTTTATTGCTTTATTTGCTTTAGAGTGTAGATTTGTACCATGAAAACAAGAAATACTTTGGACTGTCAGAATTCATTGAGTCCACCCTCTCTGGACATAGTATTCCACTGCTTCGCTACGACAGCTCTTTTGAAGCAATGGTCATGGCTTTGGGAAAGAGGTATGATGCCCCCCTTTGTTTAACACTGGAAATTCAGGAAATACCTTCTAGTGGCTTGAGTTACTTGCTAGGACCCTGGTTCTATTTTTCATAACTCACTGTCCTACACATCAGCTACATATGCAGGGGCACTTCACCTGTTCTTAGTTTCTCCTTCTGTCTTTTTTGTATATATTTGGCCTGCAATGTCATCAGTCTAGGCTGCCTCTTACTGTGAACATGCACACTGCTTAGTCCTATTTAGAGTGTGTTCTTGTTATGACCAGTAGCTACTTCTATATCATAATAATCTATCATTGCATCGTCATGTAATTTCAAATGTGTTAATACTTTTGTCTAATGTTATTGCTTGCTGACCCTGGCTGATTCTGATGTATGGAATTCATATATACTGCACTTGGACCACAAAGATAAGTTAGACATATCACTGTGGTAGGTACACTTAAATCAGAAATAAAAACTTCAGAGCATCCTCAGAGCATGAAAAATATGTTGTTAGTTTCCTTTGGTCCCTGTGAAACAGGTGTAGAATCATTGCAAAAGAGTAGTGGCACCTTATGTGCCTGCATCCAGCTATGGAAGAACACTTAAAGATCTGTAAGAAAGAGACAAGTAAAATTTTGTGAATTTGTACTGCTAACTGAGAGACTGAGCACATCAACACTTGCTGTGGAGCTGGGGCTTGCTACAGGGTGCTTTGGAGCTCTGTTCACATATATCAGGTGCTTTTCTGAGCAAGCCACAGTCACCCTTTTTGCTGTGCACCTGGGTTTCATTTCTGTGAAAACCAGAGCACAGGAAGCTGTTGCATATCCATGGCTCTCCTTTCCATGGACTGGAGGTTGAGAGAGGGCTTGGGAAGTTAGGAGTGCTCATTGGATGCTTCCTGCATATTCAGTCCTCTTGAACATAAGAGTAAGTTGGTTCAGGGCTTCAGTAAGAAAACTAGAGAAGCACCCCACCTCCCTTCTGCCCCTTAAGAGTGACACACAATGAAGAATATTATTCTCATTGGTAAGAGAATATAATTTTGATTGATGATATTACTGAGTGCCTTGTAGCTTTTGTAGCAGCAGTAAGGTCTTGATCACTTAAAGTGACGTAACCTTACTGAACTACTTGCTTAGTAAATCTTTACCAAGAAAAACGGAGAGACAACAGTTCTGATTGTGAAATGATGCCTTGCAAAGACTATCCAATTACAATTTGGTGAGATTGTGTTTTGTAGTAGATATGAAGGATTCTTTACAGGAGAAAATCCTGAATTTACTATATTTTGTAAAAAATAGCTTTTTCATTTCACCCTTTAATACTTCACTATTTAACTCAACATTTATTTCAGGTTCCCCAGATTACACAGTGCAGTGATAAGGACTTTTGTCCTCATCCAACACTACTCTGCAGCTATGATGGCAGTGTGTGGTCTTTCTCAGATGAAGAATTACACTTCAGTTGAAACTCTGGAAATCACCCAAAATCTAATAAACTCTTCAAGACAATGTCCTAGTGGCCATGGCCTCATGGTAGTGTTGAGAATTCCATGTACTCCGCTGGCTGCAGTGGCATATGAACGTCTGTATAATGTAAGGGAAAGACTAGCCCTTGAAGATAACTTTGAAATAATCTTGGGAAACCCTAATTCTGGAATCACAATAGGGAAGCACTTTGTGGAACAACTAAAGGTAAATTGCAGAATGGCACATAGTGGGAAACTTCATTAGATCTTTAGGTGGGGAGACTTTAGTGGTGAGAGTTATGGTCATGAGCTGAAGTGCGGGTCTTACAGTAAAAATAAAAACTACCATAAGGAGCATGACTTTTAGACATGTTGTCTGTGACACCTCCTGTCCTGCCTGTGGTTAATACTCAGTGAAGTATCAACTAATATGGCTGGAACTTGACTTCCAGCAGCAACCTTTAGAAACAGTTAACTGCTTTTATCTAAAGGGACTATGAGAAATACATTCAAAATCCAAATAAAATGTTCAGTTTTAGCTGAATTTTCTCACAAAGATTTTTAGATCAGTGACCAGCTGAGAGATTATTCTTGTCACCAGCAGGTGGCAAGAAGACACCGATGTACCTACTGATCAGTGATGGTATTTAAGGATCCCAGAATGCTCTCGTGTTCACAGCTCTGGACTTTTTGCTTTCTGGACCACATTGTAATTTATATCCTTTGGGTCCAGATTAGTGGGTCATCTGTTTAACAAAAGCCTGCTTTGTTTCTCATAAAATTACTATCATTTGATTGCCAAAGCAAAAATGTGTTTACATTCTAGGATGCTGTAATATATATATATGGTATACTGTTTACTCTGATTCAATAAATGTTTGATGAAGTCCTTTGAGATTGATGACCTAATACTGATCTCATTCTGCTATCAGTTAGGCATAACTTACTCTGAAAAATCACTAGTAGTTCTGAATTGCATCTTTATTATCTTCTCTGACATGCATAATAGTGGAACATGTACAGATGTCAAAGGCTGAGTAGTTGTATCCTCCCTGTATCCTCCTTTAGATCCTCCTTACCTGTAGATCAATCTTACAGCAAAACAGACTGACTGGTGTGAATAAAGCAGTATAGTCTGATGTTAAACAGTCAAAGAATAGATTGGTTATCAAACTTCTCATGAAGTTATCAGAAAAACTGGTAGCTTTAGGGGAGAGTGGGAGACTCCAAAAGGTTGCAGGTGGGGACAGTGGTGTGTGTGGTTTGAACACTTCCAGCTTTCTCCTGTTCCTCTGAGGTGAAAAAATCTTGTTCCTAGCTCATTTTCTTCCATCGACTCAGGTATCCATAGATTATCTGCCAGAAGAAGCAACCCTCTGTACTCTTCTCTCCCCCGAAATTCCTGCTCAGCTTTACTCTCCATTGTACCATATCCACCCTATGCCCTGGCCTCAGTGCAATGCAGCTGGGAAGCTGGGAGGCTTTTCAGATTGGAACACACTGTCCCAATGTCCTCAGACTTAGAGCAGTCAGATTGCTGCCTGCAGTGTTCGAGGAAGTGTGAGATCTATCTGTGTTGAAGTTGGCTCTGCTCTGTGGCTTCCCTTCCACTGTACAAACAGATTCTTATGGTGGATGATAAAAGTATGTATTTCTGTCTTTTTATTTGTGCTATGCAGATATGTCCAACAGTGTTTCTCTACCTTATACAGGTCTGGCAGAAAATTGAGGATGTAGATTGGAGGCCACAGACCTATTTGGAATTGGAAGGTTTGCCTTGTATATTGATATTTAGTGGGATGGATCCACAAGGGGAGTCTTTGCCACGGTAAGAAGATCCACTGTGTTCTCAGTGGCAGGTTTTATTCATTGCTTACCAAATGGCTAAAGATTAACTGGGTAATTACTTATGCAAGAAGAAAACGGATTTCAGTGTCAAAACGTTTCTTTTCCATTTTTTGGACAGTTTTTATAATAAGTACAAACCTCATATTATTGATAATAATCTGTTTATAGTAAGATATAAATAGCTCTGAAAATATTATAAAGGTTGTTCCAGTTTAGAGGAGAGAATAGGTATGTTAAAAAAAAGAATACAGCTGCTATTGGTACCTTAGGGTAGCTGACAAATCTGCATGATGCTGGCATATGTGCTCCAGGATGTGTTGAGAGATCAGTACCTTGTGGAATGGCAGCTGGAAGCCAGACAGGATGCCCTGGGGCACTAAGTGTTTTTGTATGTTCAACTGAATCCCATTCTGTGTGTTAGTTCTAGAACCCAAATGATTATTCTTTTTTCTATGCTGATGCTAATGTTGAGTGCACTGGACTAAACTGCATAACTGGATTAAGAAAAGTGTATGCACCACAGCGGTAAACTTAGGATACAGTATTTTGTGCTTAATGTCTCATCTGTAGTTGAAGCAAATAATGAAAAAATTCCCCTTTGGCTGTGTTTGTAAAAGAAATAAGGGAGTAGATTACAGTAGTTTTCATACTAGTGCCTCTTGTTTCTCTCCAGATCACTGAGATACTGTGACCTACGTTTAATAAATTCATCTTCTTTGGTAAGGACAACCTTGGAGCAAGAACTTGGTTTGGCAGCATACTTTGTGAGCTCAGAAATTCACACAGAGAAAGCAGTTGTGAATGATGTTTTAGAAAGTGACCCAGAGAAACTAAGCAGCACTGATAATGAAGATGAAGAAATAGCGACGGAAGGTATTATTATTAGTGACAATAAAAGAAGCTGTAAAATGATTAAGCTGTATTAGAAAAGTCAGAATTGTATGGGTGAAGGTTTCTGGAGTTAGTCTTACTTAGTGAGCTCTGCTCCTTAGTTTTGTTTCATTTCATTGAATCTGTGTTTTCTAACACACTGTGTCTCTGAATGCTGATGATGAGGCTTTTTAACCTCTTTCAGTTCTACTGCTCCATCTGTTCTCTCTCTCTGCTTTCTGGCTCCCTTCTCTCTTGCCCCTCTGTCCCTCCTTTGCCCTGTATGTTCTGGCATCTACAAAGTGGAGCTCGAGTGGGCACATCTAGTGACACCCACTGTTCAGAGTACCTTGTGCACTCACCCTCCACAGGAGGGAAGGGTGTGATTGGCCATCTGAGAAGCAATGACCTCATCCCCTCCCTCACAGCAGTGGCAACTCCACCTAAACTGTCCCTGACTGATGCTACCATACTTATGCTTACATACTGTCAACAATGAAGATTTCTACCAAGGAAACTGTATGTAGTACAGATGAGTAGTTTCTAGTTTGTAAGGTATTTAATAGTATGGATATATATCTGAACATAGTAACTTCTAAGTTCCCCTTGAAAATGCCTATGAATTCAAATTGACAGTGTAGAGTTGGTGAATTTGTAATTCCTTAAGAGAGCAGTTAAGAACATATAAATGTGTAAGCAAACAACAGTAATTTACCCAGGAATGGTTGGGGTTTTATTTTGACTTCTAGTTGATGGACATTATCAGTTATCATATTCTTTGCACTCTTATTCACTGTCTGTTGCCCTTTGTAATTGTGGAAAGCAAAAGGATTTTTCTCTCTCTAGGTTATTTAAATCTCAAACAACTTGCCTTCAATTCCTTTTCTATACTATGAGGATGAAGAGATCTGATTACTGTTCACCTATGAAGTTCTTACTGATAATGATAGTGAACAAGGAGAACAAAAATGTTTTCTTTAATCAAATATGTACTCTTCATAGAGGAATGGAATACCAGAGGTCATACTCAGACTGTCTGCAATAGATGGCTGCTTTAGATATGATGAGTACTTGCAATGAGTACTTCTGTCCCTTTAGTTGAAGTATGCTGAGATTGTATGTGATCTGAGTCAAATGGGCATGAAGTATAGTATGATCATCCAGAGTCCAATTCAGAACACGGGAGATAGAATCACAGTCTAAATTTTCTGCTGGCAGTGCTTATGTCTCTGTTTATCACAGCAAAACTGTACAGAAACAAGCCTTTTAAATTAGAAGCCTGAGCTAAGAACCTCAAGTGAATAGCATTGATGGCCATCCAGATACAAATTTTCATCACCAAGAGCTGAGATATAATCTGGCCATAGAATAAAGCTGGATGGGGTAGGAGGTAATTTCATAACATACTGACAAAATAGGGCTTGTTGCCTCTTGGTTTCCCTGACATTGGATTAGTGAGGAAAGTAAGACATGGATAGGAAGAGAAATCATGGTTGCTATATCGTGGTTGCGACAGGCCTGGAAATTACCAGCTCCTGGCTGCAGCATTGATTTTTGTGAAGCTATCTCAGCTCAGCATAGGTAAACTAGGTCAGAGTCTGATCCAATATTGCATGGTAGGAACAGATACTCTCCATACTGAAAACAGTGTGAGATTGAGGACAAACCCCACACAAACCCTTGGGTACTTTTCCTTACTTTGACAATGTAGCTGTGATTTCTTATAGGCTTGCTTTAATTATATCTTGATTTTTTCCTTACTATCATTCATGAAACAGGTTCCACTTCAGAAAAGAGAAGTCCTATGAAAAGAGAAAGATCATGTTCACACGACTCTGCATCTTCATCTCTCTCTTCAAAAGCTTCTGGTAAGACCATAAGATCATCTCTATTACTTAAATTTAGGACATAAAAGACACCTTTTATTCAGCTTATTAGATAAACAATAAAAGAGATAATTCACTAAGGCTATTTTAATTGGATCACTTAACTAAAAAAAAAACCAAGGAACAGACTTCTGAAATGTAGGAAATAGGATCTTTTCTGGCTTCAAAAATAATCATGTGATGGTGTACCTAAATCAGGCACTGCTTTAATATGTGACATGGAAATGTAAATCCTCAGTTAGTACTGTGATGGCTGGGTGTGTTAACTGAAGCTGTGACAATTCATGAAAAAGGAAACATACTTCACATTTAAATATTTATTTATTTATTTATTTAAATCTGAGGGAGAGTAAATATGCTTCTTTTTATAAAATACCTAAGGGTATTTTTGCCTTTTTTGTTTTTGCTGTGGAGTGCTCACTCATTAATTTTACACTGTTTAAAAGCCCTTTTGGAGGTAGATAATTTTTTATACCATCAGTTTCTTTTTAATCTGCAAAGTGATGTAGAATGCATGAGGCAAAGTTGAACACTACTACAGCTCTTTTGTCTGATAACTTTATTTGCTTACTTTTGGTGGAGATAATATTAAGAGGACAGTTGAACAAAAGGGGGCAATATAGGTTGTACCGTAACTTTTCAGAAGTTACAGTGTCATGCATCTTTTTAAAATATGGGGGGTTTTGTCAGTGACAGTAAATTCTTTTTGATCTCATTGTAGTTTTCAGCATGGTGACATACATACTTCGCCCTTGATTTCTTTTCTACAGGCACAGTGGTGCTTACCAAAAGAAAAAAAGGTTTGAAAACTTCGGATAAGCCTCAATACTTTAATTTTCAAAATGTTTAAGTGGAGCTGCTCGTCATTTCCACAGTGTTCATGTGGCCTAATTGTGGCTCTGTGGCCTCACGTTACCTGTGGTTAAAGAAATATTTTCTTGCTTTTTTCCCTGTGCTCTTGGGCACAGGTATTTTGGGGGATATCACAGTGGGATTACTTGCAACCATTCATAGTGTTGGTGATACTTTTGTATTTATTGCTGATGTCCTTTACTGACTACTTTAAATTAATATGTAGCTAGAATATATTTTAATATTTCTCTAGATCAAGAGAAATTACAGACTTACTAGTTCAAAGTGTGGGGTTTTTTAAGAACCAAGACTCTTGTTTTCACCATGAGAAGAAAGCAGGTTTTATCTATGTTCAGCTTTAGTCAGATATTTCTAATACCTTGTGTAGACTGATTCCTCAACCAGTTCTCAATCTGCTCTCAAGACTGTGAAGTATTTGCATGTCCTCTACCATTAAGCATTAAAGTTGCTCAGAACCACTTAGAATTTGTTAAACTTCCAAGAAATCAGTGTAGTTAAAAAATCCAAGGTAAAAATATACCACTTTCAGATAATCAGTAGTTACCTGTGGGGTGTATCTACATCACATATTCATGGCCAGCATTCATGTGTTCAGTATGTTCTCTGAGCTGACCAAAAGCTGTATGAATGCACTAATGCATTAAGTAGTACCAGAGACTTGAAAGCTGCCAGGTTTTATTAGATCAGACTTGGTGCTGCAGTGACACAGACATGAGTGTCAGAACAGAGCTGACTCAGAGGACTGTTTTGAGATGTCAGTCTGTGCAGACATTTCTTTAGTCTGATGGGGTAATAGCCTGGGAATACTTCATTTCTTCAATTAATTTAAACAATGGTTTCAGTAAGTTTGTATTTGTCTTCAGTGATGAAAGTATCTGGTGAACAGCTTAAGCAGGGAATGTATGAGGGAAATAGAGGCCAGGACAATCACTAACCTGTTTCCTATGCACTTCAAAAGCCACTTTCTGCACTGAGATGAATACTCCAAACTAGTCTCATTATGACTTCCTGTATGAGAAAGGTAAAAGCGAGAAGAGGAGCAGAACTGCAATGTTTGATGGATACTCTGTCTAGGCAATTATTTGTTGGGTTTTGTTTGACTGTAGTGCTACTAGCAGAGATAGTTGCACTGTGTTGAAATAAAAATTTTCTTTTAGTCACAGCATTCTGCACTGAGTCATCTCCTCCCCAAGTCCTAAGCAACAGCAACGAAGAAACTACAAGTAACTATGAAAGGCAGAAGCAAAAAGTGGACAAGGGGGCACAAACAACAGTCAGCAAACACTTGCCACCAGTAACTGAACAGCTGGATATGAAACAGAACATAAAAAGTGCCCAAGTCTCCATCACCTCGTCATCCTCCTCACCTTTCTCCTCCTCTTCTTCCTCCTCTGCACCTACTCATAACCCCTTCATCCTACAGACCTCTCAATGCTCCATGACCAAAGCATCAAAACAGCCTCCCATAGTTTTCCTGCCCAAACTGGTTTATGACATTATTACTTCTACAGACAGCAGTGGACTTCCCAAATCCTCTTCCCTCTTGCCCTACCATTCTGTTATGTGGGCAAGTTCTTTCCGTCCCCTTATGAGTAAGATGATGACTTGCACAGAGCAGTCTCTATACTACCGCCAGTGGACGGTTCCCAAGCCAATCCATATGGACTACAACAATAGAAATGAGGGCAGAATGGACACCTTTCACCCAAGGAGGCTGCTGCTGAGTGGGCCACCACAGGTGTGTAAAAAGAAGAAGGTATTATCATTGATTCATTTTGTTTAATTTTAACATAATCTCAGAAAAAAATAATTATTACTCATACTTGAAGGGGTGTTTTTGGTGGAGACTAAATTGCTTATATTTTATTTCCTAATCCCTTCTAATTAAATAATCTTCCATTCTTTATGGTTAGCCTGAGTTCAAAGACAGAGAAGCTACAGCAGTGTTAATTTTCTGTCAGTCTCTCTCCATTAAAATGTTTTAAAAGGTAATTTACTCAAGAGATAGAGTTCATGTATAATTTCAGTTTGTTCAAGTTGAATATGCATTTGCATTTTAAATAAAGATCGAAGAGCTTTACAAAACCACTTTCTTATGATCAATCTGAAGACAGCTGCGACTTTGTAATTAAGTTATTTTCTCTGTTTCCTTTGCACAGCAGACAGAAATAGAAGCTGTTGTAAATAATAAATGCAAGAAGGCCAGTTCAACATTAGCAGAGCCATATTTACATGAGGAGTAGCTGACCCAGGAGCTTTTAAATTACTTGAAAAAGATATATGGAAATGGGTCTAGTTCTAAGAAGTTAATTCTTTTCTAAATTCTCTAAGAATGTTTCGCACTTATCTCTGAGCAAGGTGTCTCCTAGTTGAGTGGACATTTTACATGTTAAAGGTAATATTATGTCTCTCGTGTTTTAATGAGGTATGGAGCAACAAGATAGGAAGAGGCACCATGTGTCCTGAGAGCAGGTATGTTTCCTGTGGACCTCAGAAGTCAAATGGGATAAATGCAAACCAAGACAAAGACTCACGTTTCCAGTTATTGTAGTATCAACTCAGGAATTAGTCTAAAGATATTTACTGATTTAACTTGCCACTCTTATATGACAAAGGAAACTGCGTATTACTCTTTGCTAAACGATTGCATTCCATTGGATACCTAAATTGTTGGTGCAGAAGAGTAGAAAGAGCATAAATGAGCTTTTCATATTGGGAATTCCTCCAAATGTTGATGTAATTCATAAAGGATTCCATAAAATATTCTAATGATCAGTTTTTCACTGTCCATTCCTTTGATCTAAATAGTTCATGTGATTAATAAACTGAATTTTCATACTCAGCTGTAGCATAAAAATGAATATGTTCTGGAGAGATAAGTTCATTTTAAACTCAAAAACCCCCCACAGTGAGTGGAGTGACAACTTCTGTTAGAATTTTATATACATACATGTCAAACCCTATAAAGATAGTCTTCTCAAAGCTACCCTAAATGTCCAAATTAGCCAATAAGTCACTCAGATACTTTATACCAACATGTAAGAATAGTAAAGTACTTCTACTGGTCCTGATGTCCAGTCCAGTGTCTGGAACAAGTTAAAAAAAGGAAACTTATGGCTAATAGACCTGCTACAACAGAACTCTTGGGTGTCTCTTCCATGAATATGTGGAGGGCACACATGTAGTTTATCTGACCGGAATATTTCCCTCTAAGATTCTTAGACAGTTTGTTTTCACCTTTTCCTTGATATCTATGGCAAGCAGAGTTCAGTGGTCAAAATCTATGGAGATCTTTCCCCACCTCTTTGGTAATGTATGTCTTTGAGAGGAAAAACTAGACCTTCATAGTTCTTGAATTTTCTGCAGGATGAATTTGAATTCATATTTCTTCCTCTAGCTACATCTACACTCTTCACAAATGAAGAGCTGCAGAGTAAGCGTATTCTTGGTATTTTATGGGCCAAATAACCCCTGACACTAAGGATGAAAATAGAAAGAAAAAACCTGAATCTCTGCAGGCCCAAAATTACTTAGTTATCAGTTTTCACAAGATTTGAGGCTTCTGCATCTTCGTCTTCTGGGATTTTCTTCTTCCAAGTCTGATTCATCAGACTTCTGTCTTCCAAATTCAGCCAGATAGAAACAAATTACAGTAATATTTCCATTATTTGGGAATATTACCCCCAAAGGTTTTTTCTTATGAAGCACTGGAGACTGCCACATACCTGAGAAATCTTTTTCTGGGGAGTAGAGCTGTCTGTTGTAGCAGCATCCCTCATGTACATTATATTTCAGGAATTGTAAAAATGCTGTTCAGTTCTAGGTTTCTTCAGAGTTTTAATCTGTTTGCAGCTTTGTCGTCCAGAGCAACGACAGGCTATGGGGAAAAACACCTTCCTCAGAGTACATCCTTTCCAGTTATCATAATTGTTAATATATTATATAATGCTTAACCGAGAATCACTAATTTGGCTCAGCATAGCATTGTAATTGGCTTCCCTAAACTGTGTAAACCTGCAGCCCAGTCAGATATCCAGTTTAAAATTTCTTTTCAGATCTTCTATTTGTTGCAGCTGGGAGATGGAGGATGGGCAGATATGGAGCTTTGTGCTTCAAAGGTGTGCATATCCTGCTTGTAGGATCTTTTTGCAGCTACTTACAAAGCATAAAATCTTGGGAAAAGGGGCAGGAGCAATTTGGAAAGGTGTGGAAGTTGTGTTTATTGACAGCTATTCAGTATTTTCAAACAAAGAAAGACTGCTATTCCATTTTACCTAGAGATGGTACACACAGTAAACAGTACAATTAATTTTAAAGGTGCATTTAGCTATCTGGGCATGCTACAAATTCACTTGTTCAAGGTTCTTCCCTTCTGGAGTAAATAAATTATGATTATAAATGAGAAGTCATTCTTTTCTCATTTTGAAAGTCTTCTCAAAATGATCTGGAAAAGGTGTTCTCTCTTTCACCAATTCATTTCTTCAGTAACAAATGCAGGCAAACGTGCAAGTGAATGGAGTCCAAATATGATTGTGACATGTGCTCAGGCCAATCTCTCTCCTGGCAGAGAAACATTCTGAAAATGTGGAGACACTCCTGAAAGTTTCCAGCAGCTTTTGACATACAGTGTTGCTAGTATCTAAGTTCATAAAGCTCACAGTACTGAATTGGAAGCTTCTGTTGTGACAGATAATGAGATTGGGTAAGATACGATGCAGGCAATAAGATAAGTGCATATGTTTTAGTTTAGTGATTAGAGACTAGCATTTGTCATTCTCTAGTTTCCACTATTTTTGACTCATGACCCTGCAGCTTTGTGTATATTTGAGTCAGTTGACTGATGCCTTTCATCTAAGCACCACATAGCAGTAGCCTAGTCACTCCCACGTGAATAATTGAAAACCATTGGTGAAGACTGGACCCCAGGAAAAGAAAAATATATGACTTTGATTGAATAAAGTTTTAATGGATATTGAAAAGTAAGGTTTTCAGCCTGTTTTCTGTTGACAATCCTAAGTATATGCTTCAAACAGATTGGGAATTAATTTTTACGTAGATTCCTGATACCAAGGGAACAGATCGCGCACTTTTGACAAATGATCTCTAAGTTGTTTGAAATCAGGGAACTGTTACTCCAACAGGCCACCCCGTGTTGAATAAAATGATGATCAGAGGAGCTTTAAAAGAATATGTTCATAGGGGAATATAAAGGTAATCTCAGACATGAGAGAAAACAAAGGAAAGTATTTTCTTTGCCTCAGGTGTGGGAAGATAAGATGGGTTTTGTTTTAGCTCACCAACCAGTAGCCGTTGCAGCCAAGTTTAGAACCTTGTTCCAGGGATAGAAGAAAAACTCTCTTTAGTCTCAATGGATTTTGCACAAAAACCCAAACTGGGAGTTAGAAACATCTGGTCCATGGGCTGACTATAGGCCATGATATCATTTCCTCTATTCAAAGTCACCTTTTTTTCTGTGTTACTCCTGAATAACAGAGTTGTGTGCTGACATTTGACCCTCAACAGGGATAATGGTACCTTTGTCCATCCTTTGCAAGCAACTGTTTAAAATGATTTGTTAAGAACAACGGATAATGAACAAAACAAATGTTTGATCTCTTGCTTTGAATTCAAAGCCCTTGTTTCTCAAATGTTGAGAGAGAATGAAGATTTTGCTTGACATAGATAGAAAATAGTGACTTTAATACTGTATTTAGTAATTTAACACCTTGTGCTTGTGACATGTCCTAGCAGTAATGGAAGTGAAGCTGTGTTTTCAATTCAGTAGTAATTTAATGCAAAATCTGATGCCACTTTGTTCAATTAGACAGTTGCAGCAGAATGTGTTGTAGTTGGTCTGCATTCTACCTTTCCCTGTACAGGTCACACACACACACACACATACACACTCAGTTTCTAAAGCTGTCTGCTCAGATATGGCCTTATTTACTTGGTATTATCATCAGCATGTGAAAGACAGAGCACTATTGAATAAGTTGTTGGATGTGGCTTATACTTTCCAGCCATAGCATTTGGTATAACTAAGCGAAAATTTATATAGTCTGTTGGTGGAGTTAAAAAGGAAGGAGACATTTACAATCCTAGGGTAATTTTAAAATGGACTTCTAAAAGGTAATTTTAAAAGAGTAGAAGGGAAATAATGTATTTTCAGTACAAGAGGTGGAACAACACGGTGTTGCACATACCATGTCCTGGAGAAGTGGCAGTGACCTGCACAAGCTCTCCAGAGATGGGTGTGCCACTTTGCCCCTCGGGATAGTCAGTGCTCTTCAGTAGCAGTCAGTGCACTGGTGAATCATATGAAAATGAAAGGGTTGAGGTAATTCTTTAATTATCTTGTAGTTTGAGTAGGTTTTTTTAAAGCTGTTAATATTCATTGCCTGTGTAGAAACTGTGGCATTAGAAGAGAGAGTTTTTGTCTGTGGGCCTGTAATTAGACCTGAGGTAAAAAAGGCTGAATTTTCAAACTAGGCTCCTGCACAGGGAGAACAGAACTATTGAGCATTACACATTTAATTTATACTAAGAAATATACAAATACAGGGATCTGCAAGTGCTGAATATTAATATTCAGTTTTACTGCAGCTGCCATTTCCAGATATGTGGAAAAGTAACATGTTGAAAAATGAAAGTTAACTTTTGTATTTTCTAATTTATTTATTCACAGATAGGGAAAACAGGTGCCTATCTTCAGTTCCTCAGTATTTTGTCCCGAATGCTGATTAGACTGACAGAAGTGGATGTTTATGATGAGGAAGAAATCAACACTAGTAAGTTCCTGATATAAAAATATTCTGGAGACAATAGCACATTGTTATGCTAAAGTGGAAGGTAGTTGTTTGTATATACTATGCCCTTCACCCTTGCAATTACTTTACATAATTATTATAAGAAAAACTTTCTGTGATCTTCAACTTAAGAATATTTTATTATTTTACTTAGTCTTTTAGAATTTAGTCTTCCTCTCAGTAAGAAAACAACACACCTCCATTTTTCTTGGGAAGTGATCAACAGAATTTATATAGATAAAATGATATCCAGCCACTGAGATGGAATTGAAACAAACTTTCGTGGTAAAGTATATAAAAAAATCAGTGATTTTTTTGGCAGATTTTTACCATGAGGAGTAATGCTATAGTTTGTAAATACATAAGACTACATGAGGAAAGAAAGTTTCTAATAGCTAATTTTAGTCCAAACTTGCTTTATTTGTAGTATATTACTCCCCTATGTTTCCAGATCTATTTCTGTAACTAAGGGCTGGATTGCAGAGAAAAATATGGGTTATATTTTACAGACTATGTGTAATTCTGCACTAAATGTATGCCCACAGTCAGCCATGCAGAGTCTCAAGTGGGTGTTACCTGCCTGTGATCTGCCTGCATCGGACCGTGTCTGAAGTGTCCAGTGATTTTACTGTGGAAATGTGTCTTAGCTCTTGTCTCTGAGGGCTTTTTGGGGCAGTAGCTAGGAGACTTTCTCCACAGTGAGCTTTGAAAGAGGCAGCTATACCCCAAGGTGTATGGGAAAACCTGTGGAAAAAGTGACCCATATGCTGGGGGAGAGGTTTGTGCAAGCAATGCTTTGTATTTTTGACAGGATTTTAGAGAAAACTTTCGGTCAGGACATGAAGATAATTTTTAAAAGGCAGAGTTGTATTGAGGTATGAGGTACATTTGTGCAAAGGTACACCTCTTCATGCATAATAATATTGCTTCACCAGAATAATAAAAGAAAAAATTAAGGAGGAATAATAGGAACAGCAAAATCACCTATAGCAGTATTAAGAGTTTAAAAATTATGAACTCTTCTTTTTCAATAATATGATAGACATAAAAGAAGAATCTGATCAATATTACCATCAGCCTGGGGATATGTGGCCAGTTTTGGAGACATTTAAGAAGATGCCTTTTGACTACACCATCCATGATCCGAAATATGAAGATGCAAGTCTGATTTGTTCAAAGCTTCAGGCTATGAACAGCAAAGGTTAGAATTTTAAATATCTAGATTGGTACACATATATGTATTTATTTACTTTTAATGTGAGAATCCTGTTAAACTTTTAAGGATAGGTAAAATGTCAAGAGTTTCACTTGAGTAAGTAGTAGTGTAAAAAGATTTTGTCAGATTAAGTACCAGAATATGAGCCTTATAAATGTTTTATGGAATATTGTATTATTTCATTTTAAAAGCTCTAATTCCACCTTTATGCATTTGTATGGTTTTATATAGAAGCATTGTCCTGCTCTGTAGCAATGAAGTGACTTGTGGTTATGTACTTGAAAGTGTTTATAGGTTTATTTTTCAGGTTTTGGTAGTTTTGGAAGGCATGAGATGCACATGTCCAGATCTAGATTCCTGGAGTATTGAGGTGTGAATCAGTGCTCTGAATTAGCTAGACATACACAAGACATACATATGGATGTATCCAAGCATGTTGAGGGAGATGGCCAGCATTGTTGTAAGGCTATTGACTATCATTTTGAAAAGCTAACAACAATTGGTGGAGGTTCCTGATAGCTAGAAAAAGGAAAATGCCATGCCCTTCCTCCACAGGACAGGAGGACTGAAGCACTTACAGCCTACTCAGCCTACCCTCAGTCCTCAAAACAATCACGGAACAAAATCTCCTGTAAGCCATGTCCAGACCCATGAAGGAGAGGAAAGTGACCGGGAGCAGCTTGAATGGATCATCGTAGGCAAATTGTGATTGATAAACATGACCGCATTTTACAATGAGATGACTGGCACTATGGACAAAGAAAGAGCAGTGGCTTTATCTTGACTTCAGCAAAGCTTTTGTCACTGTCTTCTATAACATCCATACAGCCCAAACTGGACAGATGTGGTTTGGATAGGTGGATTTTAAAGTGAATAGGAAATTAGCTGGACCACTGAATTTAAAATGTGATGAGTGTCACCAATTTGAGTGATAACTGGACACACCTGGCAATACTCAGAGACTGATAGGGAGGTAAATGCTGTTTAAGATTGCCTTTAACAACCTGCTCAAAGGGACAGAATGCAGTGTCAGCAAGCTCAAGGAAGGTACCAAGTTGGGGGAGCAGTCAATATGCAGAAGGTAACACTCCCATTCAGAAAAACCTTGACAGGCTGGAGAAGAAGAACCTCCAGGAACAAACCTCAGGAACAGGAGCCCCATATAGTGCAACAAATGTGCCCCTTGCACTTGGGATAGGATAATTTTTTGTTGGCTGTACAAGCTTGGGGCCAACTGTATAGAGAGCAACTTTGATGAAGGTGACTCAGTGGTCCTGGTAGGCAACAACTTGAACATGAGCCACCAGTTCTCCATTGGGTTAATGGCTTAGTAATAATCTAGCAAGCAGATCAAGGGAAGTGATTGTTCTTCTGTGTACAGCACCTCTAAGACCACATCTGGATATTCTGTCAAGTTTTTGGCATGCCAGTATGAGAAAGACATTGACATACAGAAGTGAAGCTAGTGGGTAGCCACCAAGATGTGAAGAAAATTGCAGGGGATTGGACTTGTTTGGTCTGGAGAAGCCTAGCAAGGGCATCTGAATGCTGTCTTCAACTTCCTAATGGGAACATGTAGACACAAACTATTATAGATACACAGCATAAGGACAGATAAAAATTGCAACATGAAAATTACAAATAGATAGTATGAAAAATATTTTCAGAATAAGACTGGTCAGACCATAAAGCAGGTTGCCCAGAAAGATCATGGAAACTCCACTGGTAGTGATTTTCAAAACTTGACATGACACGGAACAGCCCTGAACAACCTGATCTGATGTTGAAAATATGGGTGTAAGGCTACAAAAATAAAATAAAATCCTTTTCAGCAGAAATTATACCTCAACTTCCTTCAGTCTCTCACAAAGGAGATCCTTTTAAAAAATACGAATATACACTAAAGAGCAACTAAATTGCTAAGTTAATTTCACATAATCTACAGTGATTTCTGTCACAGAATGGCAGATGTCATCAGGTCCTTTTTTACTGTGTATTTTGTAAGCATTAAACCAACAACAGCAACAACAACAATGATAATTTTAGTAATCTGGCTTTGTCTGCATGTCAGCCTTATGTGAAATCTGTACAGAATTATTTTAATAATGAATTTGCAGTTCCCTTTGCTATACATAACAATTTATAAAACATACTATGCTCAGAACGAATTCATAGTTTGTTTTGTACATGCTTAATATGTCCATTTTTCCTAGAAGTTGATTACAGTGACAGAAACAGTTTGTCACATGGGAATACATTCTAGCCTTGAATATATGATACATTTATTTCCTTTTTTTAATAGACAGATCAATGAGCAGGAGACAGGAGGACATGTATACGTGCCATCAAACAACTAGGATGAGATTGTCCAAGTATGCAGCTTATAACACCTACCATCACTGTGAACAGTGTCATCAGTATATGGGTTTCAATCCCAGGTACCAGGTAAAGATTTCCAGATGTTACTCTGCAGATCAGAACTGAAAGAAACACAACCCAAACACAGTTTGTGTACATTCATTGTATTTAAATTGGCTTAGAATTTGTATATATGTGTTAAAAACAGCTGATTTACAGATTTTGTTATTTCTTGAGTCTTGCATGCCTTGACCAGACTGTAGGTTTGGGGACATCAGAGGACTTCATTTACACTAGTTTATTCAGTGCTTTAACCTGCATGTATAGTTACCAGTTAAAACTACTTTCCCAGCAAACCTTTCCCACTGAGACTTGCTTATATTTACACCAAAGGAACTGCAACAGGTGCTACTTCTGATACAGCAGTAGTGCAGCATAGAGTAGTTTATATGTGGCATACAACTTGTTATTATTCAGAGTAACTCTCTAATTTCCTGCTTATTAGAGTGTGAGGAAGAAGGTGTCAGCAACACAAATACTGGTTTTATGTATGTCAGTATTTCTGAAAGCTCAAGAGGGGCCTGTAAATATTGGTACCATCTTCAAGATGAAGTTGAAACAATGGTTTCAAAAGATGGAACACTTTAATGTGTATTTTTTTTAGTGTAAGCTCTAGCCTGAGGGATATTGCTTAACACCTATGAATAATGAAGTAACTCTAATGCATACAAAAAGTGATTGTAATCTATTTAGCAATGTTACAAATGTATATAAACTACACTGAGACCTTGTAGTTTGACTCTAAATGGAATTATTCTATTTTTTCCCATCCTCAGCTTTATGAATCCACTCTACATGCATTTGCCTTTTCCTATTCTATGCTGGGAGAAGAGATCCAGCTGCATTTTATCATTCCAAAATCAAAGGAGCATCATTTTGTCTTTAGCCAACCAGGAAGACAATTGGAAAGCATGAGGCTACCACTAGTCACAGATAAGGTAGATGGGTGATGATATTTGTGGCCATATATTGGAGAGAGACACCACCAATTTTAAAATTTGTTGAATTAGTTTTCGTTATACTACTGCTCCTGCTGTCAAGAGATAATGAAGATGTCCTTATACTAAGCTTGTATTTTCTCCCAGAAAGGGGCATGTGGGCAAAACTGTCAAGCCACCAATAATCTGTTTCTTTTGCTCATTATCAAGGTTGATCCTTTGGTATAAACAGTCTTATGTGTGACAAAAGATCTTTGATTATGGATTTAAAATGTTAAAGTGAGAATGGTTTCAGCAATGAACCTCAGAGACATGATCTTGTTTATCATACCATTACTATGAGGAGGCATTTTTTTTCCGTAGAGAAAGGCAGTGGAATATCCTGTCTTATTCTGCAAAACTGCTCAGTTACTTTCATATAAAAATAAGGCTTTCAAAGAATCTTTGTCTCCCCAGCTAGACTGTATAAAGAATCACGTGTCACACTTGTAGAAAACACTTTGTGAGGTCATCCATCCGACAGGTCACACAAACTCTGATGTTGGCCTTTACAGGGACTCCCAATATCCTTGTCTAAGGTGAAGCTGTGCCTTGCTCAGGCCACACTGCTTGGAATGTTGAAGCAATTTGTGGAACAGTAGTAAGCAGTAGCACTTCTGTCCTGGAGAAAATAAGCTGTTTCAAATAAACAGTAATAAACTAATACCACCCTTCAGTTCAAGTTTTAAATGGAAGAACCCAGACAGCAACACAGCAGCAACTGTGCAATGTGAGGGTGAAACCTCCTGCTCTTCCTTAGCCAGTAAAGTCATGTTTGGCTACATGGTTAGAACTGTGCACTGGGTCCATGTGGATTCTTTACCTGCTTATGCCACTGACCTGCTTTGAGGCTTTGCCAAAATCATTTATTCTCCATTTTCTTCTTTTTCTGTTCACTTGGTCCAAAACAGTGTCTGCAATCTTGCTGTGAGATGGAAAAATGCAGTGGGATATAAACCTAGATTATTAAACTATTATAAAGTATTTTTCTTGATCCACAACCCTTTTTGTGAACTCCACTGGCATCAAATCCACCATTTTTTGCTTTGACAGTTCTACATCCAGAGTACTTAATTGTTAGGACTTTAGAGAGTCTCTGTAAATAGGCACACTTTCATTCAGAGTCTTGAATGACTGACTAAGGTCATTAAAGACCTTAGTAGGACCTAGGCTAAAACCAGTTTCCCAGACAGAAGCAGTCCTGGACATCTGTAGAAACAATAGCTTTTACTGTACTACCAAGCATGGAAATTTGGTAGTTTCAATGCATTCAATTTTGGGATCTGGCCAGTCAGAAGAGTTTTGGAGTCAGGTGTTTCTTACTGTCTCATGTCATGTGGACCTAAATCCTTTTCCAGATCTAGCCTCCAGGCCCCTGTGCACTTGGCAGGTCAGGTCAAGCAGTCCTGTCCACTCCATCACACTCTCACCAATTGAATAAGCTAAGTGATAGAGGGTTTTTTTTTTTCCCCAGCTCTTATAAAAGTTGTTTATTTTTCTATCAATGTAATTTAAAATGTGTTACTTTGTCCAGTGTCAGTGAATCTGAGTTATTCTCCTGAAGAATCTGTTTCTTTCTCTTTGCTCTCTCCAGGTTAATAGAGAAACTCACACTTCTTTTTACTTACAGAGTGAAGATTACATAAAAAGCCCCACTTTTACTCCCACCACTGGTCGTCATGAACATGGACTTTTCAATTTATATCACGCAATGGATGGAGCCAGTCATTTGCATGTCTTAGTTGTCAAGGAATATGAAATGGCCATATATAAGAAGTATTGGCCCAACCACATCATGCTGGTTCTTCCAAGCATTTTCAACAGTGCAGGAGTAGGTAAGTATAACAAAAAGTTCTAAGAAATACGGACACACAGCTTGGACCCTTGAGGTGTTGTTGATGAACAGTGAAATGTAGATACAGACCTTGTAACTAGTATGTCTGATCTGGAGATCTGGATTCCCTTTGGAGACAATGAGTCACAGCTGAAGATGCAATTCAATTAATCCAAGTGTTAAAATCTTCAGAGTGATTTATACTCTTGTCTGCAGAAATACTCACTTCAAAAGGCTTCCAAATTAAAAGCAAACAATTTCTGCCCCTACTTTTAATCTGATTGTTTATGCCCTTGGTTTCAGGTGCTGCACACTTCCTGATAAAAGAGTTGTCTTATCATAACCTGGAGCTTGAACGAAATCGGCAGGAGGAGCTGGGCATAAAACCCCAGGATATTTGGCCTTTCATTGTCATTTCAGATGACTCCTGTGTGATGTGGAATGCAGTAGAAGTTGATTGTTCAGGAGACAGGAAAAGGTAAATAGAGTAATACATGCTGATCTCTTTTGACCTTTCACTGCATATAATTTCAAAATTATGTTTGGTAAGCTACAACTTCTATCCTGTACAAGCAGAGAATTATATCTATCTTTGCATAGCACATAATGTAGTGCCTGTTTTTCATTCCTGTCCTCTGAGGATTTATGTGCTCTGCAGCCACTGCTGTTTTGCTTGACTCTGGTTCAAACTAGAGGCACCTCAGTGCAGACTTCAAACTCTGTAAACAGTCCCTGATATGCTGGACAAGAATGGACATTCACATATACATTTTTCACCACATTTTTCTAAGGAAGCTAAAAGACAATTCTGTGCAAATTGTGCAGCTGATTTCCTTTGGCACTTTTGTCAGTCCCAGTCTGTGTGGCTCCTTTATGAGTTCCCTAAATCCCCAAACTAGTATTTTTGTTTTCATTACCTTTGAATGTTGTTTGTACTAGATATTTTTATCTATTCCCAGAACGCTGCTATGCAGGATTTACAGCAAACCTTCAGAGAAAATAAAACTCAGTGAAAACTGAGTTTTATGAACTCTAGGGGTGGGCTAGAAGGATCTTAATACTTTGTGCTTAAGTTATGTCACAAAGTCAGCAGCCCTCCCAGATTCATTAGAATATTGGCTAGATAACTTTAAAAGTTTGCATGTCTGAGTGAATATTTTGGAAGTTCTAGACTAAGTTTCAGGTCTGTCATAACAGTCCCCACCACAGAAGCACCAGTTAATTTTAAGTTTTGACTAAAGTGAGAGACAAAAAAATGCAGTAATGTAAGACAACACTGGAGTTATCTACCTGATATTCATAACAACTTTCAGCTGTTAAGAATTGCTCTTCAGCTGAATAAGTCTATATACTTTAAAATTAACACATTTTTGTAATTATTGTAGTGACTATACGTGGACTGAAAGGAATATTTCCTTGAAGCAAATCCTGCAACATATTGAATCAACTCCCAATGTCACTCATTATGCCTTAATTGGGATGAGAAAATGGTCCAGTAAAACAAACAGTGCAGAAATCAAGGAACCGTTCTCCTGCTGCCATGTGCATGATTTCATTATGCTGAATGTGGATCTGACACAGAATGTGCAGTACAATCAGAACAGGTAAGTGAATCAGTAGCACCTTTGAATAGAGAAAATGAACCAAATAAAGGAAGTTTTACAAAACCTCTTGGTTTTTTTTAGGGAGGTTGTGAATGACATGCAGACAGATTTTGTTTTCTTTCTAGTGATCCTTCCAAAGTTGCTAGAAGTTGGAAAAAGGCATTAATTTCCATAGTTCCAAATAAAACAGCCATATTTGAATTACAAGGGAGACACACTCAGCAGTGTGCCCTGCAGTATTGGTCTGCTCCAAGTGACCACTTGGTAAATACCATATTCCCCCTCCTGCCCGCTTATGTGCAATCCCTTCCAAGGGAAACAGGGATGTGTGGATGAATGGTGCAAAACCAAGTCTTGTTCTGACATACAGCTGAGTAGCACAACACTGGAGCATACCACGTGTGTGCTCATCAGGAAAATCAGCAGACAAGAATAAATAAACCTTGTTAATATTAGTGGTTGTTTCTTATATTCAGCTATCTCAGAAATCCCACTTTTTCATTTATTGTGCTACATAAGATATATTAGATTATAATATTGTCATACCCAGTATCACCACAGTTACCAGAACGTTATTCACTAGGTACATCATCTCACGGAATTTCACTGATCTGTGGGAAATAAACTGGTTTTGACCCCACGTTTGTGGAACAAGAATTTATTACAACAGAGTGAAGTATCACTAGAGAAGAGATTCACTTGTCTGAAGCTGGCACTTATCTAAAGTTTAGGCACCTCAGAATACGCAAGATGTCCATATGGGGCTGGCAGATCTGACATGAAATCTACGTGTACTTTTCTGTGAGATAGGTGAGACACCCCAAGTAATCTAAAATGGCTCTGCACACCTAGACTTAGGTAACAACATCAGTCACTGTGCTTCTCAGAACTCTCCTAACTCAGGAAGATACCTTTTTAAGTCCAAGTTCACTTGTAACTGCAGGGAAGCATTCTGCTTTCATTATTCTGTGGATAAACAGATGATTCTATTGTCACCAGCCTGACACTTTTTTTAAGAGTGTTTTAAGCTTGCTCCCATTCATCTCTTAGTACAGAGTTGTGCTGCCAGACTGCCTGACTGTATTACCTTATGAAGGGCTCATGAAGACAATGACAATAAAGCAAAGTGATATTATGAGTGTAGGCAGCAATGTTAAAATGTCAGGAATGCCAGATCACACCACCCATTTCCTGCATGTGTCTTTAAACCACACATGGCTTACCCTAATCCTCTGTGTGGGTGTTGTTGAGCCTGAAGTATTGCATGACATTCCAAGCCTGGGCTGGCAAGGGAAAAGGTATATTTTAAAACACAGAGACGCTGACAGTCAGGGATATGAAATCACCATGTAGATATTGCTAAGATCAAAGACAAATATTAAAAAACCTATAATTAAATGCCGTATTTCTCACTGATATCAACTGTTCCATTCATTGCTCAGAACTCTTAAATTTACACCCTGGATGTCAATCCAATGATTCTGCACATCCTCCTGTTCCCTTTGTAATAAATATTTTCAAAATGGAGACCTGAGGGAATTTTCCAAGGACCAGAATATTTGAATTTAGCAGCTTTAGGAGTTTACCTTTTATTCTGTTCCATCATATTTTTCAAATTTAGCTCAGGGATGTTTGGCCTTATTCTGCTTAATTTGTTCCTATGTCTTAGTGGTTCTCCTGTCCTAAGAAAAGATTCCATGTCTTCAAATAATTTTCATCTCTAACATAAAATGGCATCATTTGTGTAGAGGCACATTGAAAAACTACTGGATATTTGTATTCTGATAGCAAAATGAGTAGTCAGATATGTCTGTGCATTTGACAAATCAAATGTAGGGCCTCATTCATTTCCTTGGAAGTTGAAGAAATTAATTTCCTTGACCTTACTTGGGGTAGTAAGGTATAAAGCAAATTTCTACGACTGCATTATTGTAGTAAAAGACAAAGAAAATATTTTAATTCCTTGGTATTTTCCGTGGCAGTTTACTGCCTCTCCACTTTATGTTTCTGGTCCTTTCCCTCCCTAAGTGCTTCCCTCTCTCATTCTGATCTTCTTGAACTCATTCTAGCCTAGTTCATTATTATAAAGCTGAAGCCACTTTCCTTGACTGATAGGCACTGGTGGAGGTTTGACACCTGTCCTTTCTATAGTGCTGATCAAAGACACTGAGCGTTTGTATTTGTCAGTGTATGACAAGAAACATTCCTCTGACCTGCTGTGATTTTGTTCTTTCCAGATTCACGTGTGATGATGTTGACTTCAACTTGCGTGTCCACAGTGCTGGCCTTCTCATCTGTCGCTTCAATCACTTCAACGTAATGAAAAAGCAAATTGCAGTAGGAGGACAACGATCCTTCCACATTAAGTCTAAGGTGGGAACTGAGACCTTCTGTTAAAATTGTTTTGCTTTTTTATACTTTTTATCCAGGAGACCTGAGGTATTTTGGTGCATTTACTGTTGCCAGTAATGGGGTATGTCTGCCATGTGGGATTTGTTTAGTTATTTATTTATGAAATCCACGGCATTTTTGTCATAAATGCACCTTTCCTTAATAATTTTCCTTTAAAACTTTGAAAAACACTTCAGTGTCTCTTTATGATCCAAGTAATACTGTGTGTTTTTTATCTACAGCTGTTGAATTTCTCATCTTCATGTGACTCCATATGTAGGAGTACTTTGAGTTCAAAGAAGAAACCTCAAAGACTGCAAATACAAATATAATTCTATGAAACTGAATCTTTTCTGGTAGCAGATATTTTTGGCTGAATGATTTTTCTTGTTATATAAATCTTAGATTTTTAGGGTAGAGATATGTTTTATACAACCCAAAATTCAGACAAGTTCAATTTGATTGATCAAGATTGATGCGTACCAGAAATATTTTTCCCTCATAGGTGTCTGACACTCCAGTTTCAATCTCCCCTGCTCAGTACATTTGTGCTCCTGACAGCAAGCATACCTTCTTGGCAGCACCTGCTCAGTTGCTCCTTGAAAAGTATCTCCAGTATCACAGCCATCGCTTCTTCCCCCTCTCACTGAAGAATTATAGCCATCCAGTGCTATCTGTGGACTGTTACCTTAACTTAGGACCACAGGTATTGAACAAAATAATCTTCAAGCAGCTCTAGAAATTTATAGGCTATGTTTTGGATGGGTTCGTTGATGCATTCCTTTATAGTAGTTACACAGTCATTAAAGAATCAGGTATTAGAGCGCTATAATGTTAAAATCAAATTCTTAGTCTCATAGAGATATTGTCGGAGGCTTCAAGTAAAGTACATGGAGAACAATCCCAGAATTGCCCTGAATACTAGTATAGTCTGTGGATTATATTAGATTCTGAATTAATACAGAGCACATTTTTCTTAGAGAAGTGTTTTCTTAATCTGCTGTAATTTGTCTCTTCCTACAGCAAACTTTTGCCACAAGAAGGTTTTACAAGTATGGGCTAAATATTAGAAATGTTGGAAAGCATTTCAAAAATACAAATGTTTTAGTTCACTTTTGTCTCAAGCTGAGCAGAGAAGCAAATACCAAAAAACCAGGCAGAATAGGAGAAGCTGACATTAGATCTCAGGAGCTGTTGGCTCTCTCCGATGTATTTGAATCTAAAGCCAAGATCATACTTCAACTCAAATGTAGGTCAAATTGAAGTGTGATACTGAGGTGGTGTTCAGAAGAAACTGTTTTTACCTCTTCACCTGACTTGAATACTAAATGAAATTCATCTTGCTGGGTTTACTAAACTTCTTTACCAAAGTAACTGTGTAATTAGCTTCCCATATATGCTGCTTCCAGAACATTCTGCACTGTATCTTCTAATTTTCTGTCTTGCTGAGCTCTTACAGGCCTATGTTCCCACTATTTGGGAATACAAACTATGGAGGGGTATTGTACTATTACTGTCTTCCTCCATTCTATACTTTCAGCTCTAACCCATGGGGCACATGAAATGAGTTCAGTTTGATTCTGGAATTGCTACCTGAGCTGGAATATGATACAGTAGGATTGAAAAAATACGGAGTAGGCATCCTGGGTCACAGTCTCAGTTGCTGTGGTTCAACCTTCCTCCACTGAATAATGTGATGCAGATCTGCCCCAACTCAGTACTACAGTGACACTTTGCAAAGAAAGCCTTGTGAGGAAGACTCCTTAATTTAAATTTATAAATCCTTAAAGAGTGCTATAAATATTCCCAATTCCTAGTGGATTTCAAGAGTAGCCATAAAAACAAACTAGGCAAGAGGAAACCTCATGCATTCATGTATATGCCCACCTCTACTGACTTGAATAATCCTATCATAATGTGAATGAAATTTGGAATTTACAAGGGTTATTTTCATGTTTGACTGCATGGTTACTGTATATACTCACATACAAATAAACTTTGCTGGACAGGTCACAGTATTGTGGTTGTGGGGAGCTATTTTTACTG
>VXBX01009439.1:2406057-2456188 GCA_013400415.1 Scytalopus superciliaris
TCAAACTCATTATATATATATATGTATATATATAGTGATGCATAGGAGCAACTAGTACATGGTTATGAATGGTGCTTTATATATACTTTTAATAAGTAGAGGGATGTTTTGGAAGGAACTGTATAGCTCACAATATTTGGAGTTGGAAAGCAAGTCTGCATTTGAATCAGGTGAAGATACTGGAAGCTTGGTATAAAGTGTTAACTCTATATAGAGGCTCAAAAAATGCTAGTTTTTTTTTTTTTCAATGTCTCCCAATCAGATTGCAGTTTGCTACATGAGTTCTCGGCCTCATTCTCTGAATATCAGTTCTTCTGGTTTGACATTCAGTGGTCTCCTGCTGTACCTCTGTGACTCCTTTGTTGTAGCTAGCTTTTTGAAGAAGTTTCATTTTCTTAAAGGTAAGCTGCAGTAACTTTATTGCAAAGAATTAAATTACATGCTTTCTGGGAACCTGGAGAAAATCTATTTTATATGAAAATGTGTATACACATACGTGCATATGTATATGCATGTATTCATATTTGTCTTTATATGTCCCACCTGACTTTGATGCTTGATCATGCTGGCTCTGTACAGTAGTAAACTGGCATGTAACAGTGCTATAAGTTCTGCAGATTTCTAAGTGGGGAGGAATGTTGGGTCCACATCATTATGCCTCATGTACATACACAACTGCCGGCGGCTGTGGCCGAGTGGGTAAAGCCGCCGCCCCTGGATCCGTGCTCCTTCTCGGAAGGATGCCGGTTCGAGTCCTGCGGGTCTCGCTCTGCCAACTTCGTCCGGGCTTGCCCCGGCCAAGGCTAGAAAGCGTCCCAGGGCTAAAGGGGGTGGGGCCAGTTCCGCGCACGCTGAGCTCCACGTAATAAATCCATTCGCGCAGGCATTAAAAGCATCGTCGTTCGCGACGGCTAGCCACACACACACACACACATACACAACTCCTTACTTTATGTTTGAAAACTGGCTGGTGGAGATTTATGCATGAAGCATTTATCTATTGTGTTCTTCCAGGTTTTCCAATTTATGATAGAAAATGGGTGATGGGCAAGCCCCTATCCAAATCTGTTAACTATTTTTAGAAATAAAATCTATGCCTAATAACCAGTTTCTGCATGTAATGGTATATTGCAGTGGAGACAACTAACTTCCCCTTGTATTGCAGGCAGTCACACTGCAGACTCCTTTTGGATCGTTCTGTTACTATCTTAGGTATTTAGCGCTCTGGGGATTTGTTTCACTCACAGCTATAACTGTCACTGGAAGAAGAGCACTGTGGTTAGTGCCTTTTGAAAGCAGCAGAGTTGTTATGAACTGCTGTGTTCTCTGTTGCAGTTAGCACAGAGGCTATCAGTCAGTCTTATTTTGCATAAACCAGGCGATTTTTACAGCATGTAGCACACAGTGTACTTGCTTTGGGATTTCTCTATCTCTCCTGTCAGTGTACTTGATTTTCAAACCTGCCACATGAGCACTAAACACCACATGACTGTTAGTCTTGTTTCTCTTTATTATATTCGCAGCTTTTTTTTGTTGGGCATTTTCACTTACCTCACCATCTCCCATTCAGATTACTGAATGCTGGCTGGGTAATTATTTCCTCTTAATTGAGCACTTCCCTCAGAAGCCAGGAAGCCATCCGTGCAAGTTAAAATGGTATCAGCATGTCAGTCAGGAAATTTGATACTGGTTACTAAAAGCTGGTATTTTTTACTTTGGCATTTTGGGTTTGCCTGTGTCCATAGTCATACAGACCAGATTTTCATTGCCAGCACATTAGCATACTAATCCAGAAAACACTAAGAGCTTGTGACTGGTTTTACGGACATATTTAGACCATTTCTGGCCAGTAAAGCACAAAGAGCTTAGTCAGCCATCACAGTGATTGACTTGTGTGTTTTTCTGAGTGAGGGTGTCACTCAACAAAGGTAATGATGAGAAGGGCTAAAACAGGAACAGATGTAGGGCATTATCTTGTTTGCTGCTGGGACCCATCACCACCTCCTTAGACCTGGAAGTTTTAGCTTTCCTTACCCTAAAGAGTAGGGGAGGTACTATTAGTCCTGCTACCTAAGTGAATACTAGGTACCTCAAGTTACACAAGAAGATCCCGACAAATAGGAAACTGAGCACAGCTCTCCTCAGTCCTGCCTGAGTGGCTTAGTTTTCTCCCAAGCCCATTTGTAACTCCTGATGTGAAAGTGATGGAGTTCTCCATGCCAAAGGGTGGTGGGAGCTGGATGGTCTCAGAAGGAAGGGGATTCTCATGTGAGTTTCTTTTTAACTGTTTGCTCAGGTGCCACCCTGTGCGTGATTTGTCAAGACCGCAATTCTCTTCGCCAGACTGTTGTCCGGCTAGAGCTGGAAGATGAATGGCAGTTCCGACTGCGGGATGAATTCCAGACTGCCAATGCAAAAGAGGACAGGCCTCTTTTCTTCCTGACTGGACGACACATTTAACTGAAAAGAGATACTTTTCCTAAATGATACAAGAGAGTAATTGCCACCATCTCATGAAATTACTTTTGAGAGGCTCTGCTTTCTGAGCAGAAACAGGATTGTTTTCCATGGTTTAGTAGAATGATCTATAATCAGACAATTTAAGCTCATATTTCCAAATCTTTAAGTGACTTTTCTAATTTAATTGTCTGATGGAAGTCATTATTCCTAATTCCTGAGAGAAACAGAGATTTACTACTCCACATGGTGGAATTAATTTTGGATCAGAAGAGAGGTCAATGAGTGCACTTCAATGACAGAAAAGACCACATGCAAATTTATAAGGAAAAGTTTTAGGAAACTTTTTGTACATTCCAGAAATAGGAAATGTAAATTTAGGAACAGATTTTGGTTTACAAGTCTTATTTATCTAACAGTTGGTACAGGGCAACAGGAGTTGTTACAGTTTTGTAGTATATTGCTACTGATTGATCCAGGTAGGCTTTTTATATGAAGATTTGTAAAGTGTATTTCCTTAATAGTAGGAACTCAATTGAAGCTTTATTTTTTGGAATAGGTGCCACCCTGGATAGTTTTACCATGCAGGACTCTTGGAATAGAAGCATGATTATATGTCTGGTTTTATTAGTAAGGAAGGTAGATGTTAAAATAAGATCCAAACGTTTAAACCTGAAACTGATATTGAGTAACTGAAGAGATCAAATTGTGAGACTGACCTGCAAGTGTCTTATTACATCCAGAGCAGTGGTGGTTTGTGACTGAATTGTTGAACTGGCTGCAAACTTCAAGCTGGGCCCAGTGCACTCAGGAAAGCAGATGAGACAGTTCTGTAACACTCCAAATACACTTTCTGGGGATATTTTCTTGCCAAGGTGCTTCAAAAGAGTCAGAAAATGAAGACTACACTGCTGACGAATTCAGATGAAAATCTAAAAGGATGTTCTAGAATGGCACCAGGCATCATGATATTTCGTATGCTCTAAGTGTGAAATCAGTGATCACTGTCTTTGTCTAGTTTTTGGAAATACTCTCTAAGTTGCAAACTTCCTGTTTGTCTGTATAGAATCACTGTTAACTTCACTCAGTCAAGGTGTGTGTAGGAAGGATGAGCATAGAGGTGGTTAGAAGACATCTAATATCTGGGCTGGCCTTTCTTGCTGGATGCACCATTGGGAGGATCATTGATGTTATGCTGATGAAATGCTATCAGTTGGCTGGGCCCATTAAAATACTGACCTTGAAATGCGGACATCAGTATGGCTATGCCAAAGAGCTGATTTGGGTTCATTTACAGAGAAAATGTAAGTTCTGTAAGTTTGAGAGATGTGGATTGCTGTCTACAAGGTAACTGCTAGCAATCACTGTGTTTCTATATATCATTGTCCTTGCTTCAGAGTGAGAAATCACTTCAAGTTTTGAGAAGGAAGATGAGCATTGTCCTGTGTAAATAGTATTACCTGTTCAGTTTTCAGAAGTTGATTAGTTAATTTAAACTTTTTTAAAGAACTGTGACATTTATGTCTAATCCATCCTTTATATAAATAAAGTTCATGCTGCATGGACATCTGTCTTGGTGATGTACAGGACCAATCAGTACACTTTTGTAATGGGAAAAAAGAAAAGAAAAGGATTAGTTTAAAGGAGTTAAGATAATTAAGCAATGACCTGAAATGATCAAGAAAAAGTGCAGTACTGTTTATGGTCTCCAGCATAAAGTGTAAGAGTTTTTGCAAGAACTCAGATCTAAAGACAGTGGATTGGACTCTCTAGTCCTGTAACCAAACATTTAAACAACTTATACCAAATGTCTGTTAACTTTTCTTCTGTTTTAGATCTGAGATTTGCTCTTCCAGTCTTTAGACATCCATTTTCTCTAAGAAACAAAAAAAGGCCTAAAGTATATAACAAAAAAAACAAAAAAAAAAACAAAAAACCAACCAACCAACCAAAAAACACCAAAAAACCCCCTTGCCTCATGCCTATATATACACAGTCTTAAACAAACTAAAAGGTGCTGCCTGCACACTTTTACAGACTTTTTATAGCCTCTACCATCTTCTCTAGTGCCTTCTATGCTTGCTAACTTAGTCATCCACTATTATCACCTGCAGATGGTATTATTAGCATTTTCTGTATTGTGTGTCAGAGAGTGAAGTAGTTCATGATTCAGCTTCTGCAAAAGGTAGAGTCCAAATATAGAGGTTACTGGAAAGGTGGTATTATTTGCTCTTACCATGTTCTCTGTCAAAGCACTCTTCACAAGCACTTAAGGACTAATGTCTGGTATCTAATCATCTGGGCATTACAGATGGTTTGAGCACTAGAGGATGTAAGGGATTTCATTGTTTCCTAGCAAGTGCTTCCTGTTGTGGTACGGAATGTACAGATCTTGGCTCCCACTCTACATCTAGAAGCAGTTGCTAAATATTGCTTGAGAGGGGGCTGCTTTTCAAAGGCTGTATCTGTGACACTCTGTGGTGAAATATGTCACTCACACAAAAAGAAAGAGGTACGAGTAATAGACAACCAATCCAAAGGAAGGGTCAGATGAGGACTTTACAGGGTGGAGAATGGTGGTATGAAGTGTTTGCAGGAACACAAGGACCACAGGCAGGGACTGTGTGAGGTGTGAAAGAATCTGGATTTCTGTGGCAGTTGGAATTCATGTGGGCAACATGAGCATCCAGCTCAACAGGTCCCAGCCATGTGCCCTGGGCTGCAGGGCTGGGCCAGCTGTAGGGCTTGGCGGGGATCGCAAGACATCACTGCTTCTTGATGTCCATTCCCTAGCCGCTGCCACAGTGCCTCTAGCAGAAATGACCATGCCAGAGCTGTTTCTTAGGCTGGAAATGCATTCCAATTCCCATAAAGCCCAACCTCTGCTTGCATCCCTCTGCCACGTGTTGCTTGGCCAGCGAGCACAGCCCCGCACACTGACAGGCACCCACACCCCCTCCCCACACACCCACAGCTGCCACGCTGCCTTTCAGCTCTCCCCCCAGTCCTCCACTCCCACATCATCCCCCACACTTCAAGAATCAGTTTTAATATTTCATCAGCTGTCACTGAAATACGGTGGATGTGCTGGCATGCAATAAAATCCGTATTCTTTCCTTTTTCCTACTTCCTTAAGGGTGCAACTTTTTAAAAGAAAAGTGAAACTAGTCCCATACATCCTCTGCCTGCTGACTATCTTCTGTCCCTTATACCTGTTCCAGTCTGCACCTGAAGAAATACTCTTCAGTGTTCTAGTAGTTTGCAAATGCTTTTATAACATTTACAGTCCTGTTTTGACAGCTCCCAAAATCACCATTGATGACTGTGGAGGACATAACTCTGGGAGTTTTAAGGCAATAGTCTGGATGCTGGCATGGCCCATTGCTGACATATTTGGCAAGGGGCTGATGGGGTCTTGGATATAACAGTGAGGTTCTTGTGCAGTGAGAAAGAGGCTTTGGAAATCAATGCCTATGATTTTAAGAGAGACGTCATAAAGCTGCTTCATACATAAGTGTGGTTGTGATTAAAATCCTCAAGAAAACTGAAATTTTCAATTTAGATTTATATAGTAATAGATGGAAATTTCTCCACACTTGTTCCATGACTGATATGTTGATTATGCACTTAAAATCTAAGCATATTAAGGATTATTATTCTGCCAGCATGTGCTGTGCTGGTGTAGAAAATGATGAGTCGTGCTGTTGACAGCAACTTAATTTTCTTTTTACTGAGACACAACAGGATTACAGGAAAGTGAGTTTTTACTGAGGACCAGTAACAGTTTGGAGAACAGTTATTGCCTCACAGGTTAGTGCAGCAGTCACAGACTTGTTTCTGTGTGGTAAGATACTTTTGCATGTATGTGTTTTTGCAGGCAAACAGAACCTTTTTTGTTGTTGTTCCCTTTTTTTGTTATTGTTGATGTTGTGATTTTTTTTCTCCTAGAACTTTAATTATTTACTTTTTATTTGTCAGCCATAAATCTCAAAGTTCTCTCCCAGACACATTGGCACCTGTGTTGGGGCAAGCTGGTAGCCCTGTGTACCTGTCTGAAGTCCCCCACTAGGCTTGTGTTTGGTCTTAATATACAGCATCTTGAACCTTACCTCTGCAGGACATGCCAAACGGGGAGGTTATGACTCAGCAGCTTTGTTAGGTGGATTTTAATTTTGCATTCTCAATGTAGCCTTATTTCAGATACACGGTGCTATGAATTGCTATGAGTGTTCAGTTCCACAGTTCCACATTCTTTGTCACAAGCAACTGCAGTAATGTGAAAAAAACAGAGAAACTAAAACTATTTTAGGAGAGTGACGCTGTTCCGGTGCAGTAGAGTTGTGACTGTATTTAAAAATATCTTAATCTTTGCATTAAACAATTATTCTATTAAAAACTACGTAACATAATCTCATCAGTTCACAAAATAAAGTTCATGTAAAGGTTACCGTGAGCTAATATTAATATATTTAAATATTCTGGAATGATTACAGTTTTTCTTTCCTTCTCATGATACAGCACTTGCAGTTTATAAAAAGAAGCTGGCTCCTGTTTGCCCTGTGTCATCATGCAGTGAAATCACTAGACACAGTTTGACACTGACATCAAAACTTGTGTTCACACTGCATAATTATCCAGGGAAACTCGTTGCTCCAGGATCTCCCAGAGGCTATGGGCTGAGCAGGAATCTAAAAACCAATGTGAAGCTGTTGTGAACTGTGTGTCTGAGAACATCTGTGAATTTTTGTGTCACCCCCTGTGTCCCACATTCGTCTTTGGTTGAAAACCAAACTGGGGAAGCAGCAACAAAGTTGTGAAGTCCTTAGAGTGGGGAAATGAGAGGGGAGGGAAGGAAAAAGCAGCTGCTGGGGTTGTGAGGGAGCACTGGGAAGGAAGCAGAGAGGTGGTGGCCTGGCTCAGTGGGCGTGACAGCAAGATGGGATGGGAAACAAGTGGTGGTGGTGGTGGCAACCTTGGGCAAAGTCTGGGAACCATTGTTGTAATTTATGAAAACTATGGAGAAAGTTTCTTTTCATCTGGTTATTATTCCTTTTCTGGATATATTGATTAGTAGTGTTTGGTGATGGTCACCTCTGGACATAGAATACAGATGCATTGATCTAGGAACAGCAGCCCTTGGATACATCTGTATTGCACAGAAGAAATGCTTGCACTTGTTAGTGCTTCCTGAAAGTAGAAAGGTCCTGAAGCTGGGCAGTACAGAAAATGACAAAGGCTTCAGAAATACAGTGGGCTAGGAAAGGTGCACACCCACTTCTTGAAGAATTTTAAAAAAAACACTATGCAGCATATTACAATTATTTAAACACCATTTCTGATAGATTGTTATACTTACCCATCACAGCTTGAAAGTAAATTTATCAGAAGAAATGGATGGGACAGTGGAAAATTACTCCAACAAACAGTGGTTCCTATCTTTTAAATTTAGTGAATAGACCTTTCAGCAGAGGCAGGAATGCTATTGAAATTCATTAGGTGTGGCATTTCCCTGTTTAGCTGAAATGAGAAGAATTGTATTAAATTTCCTTCCCCGAAATTGTTCCAGAAAGAAAATGTGATCTGTCAGATAGCTAATAAATGGGTTTCTGTGCTTACAGTCCTAACATTTGGTTTACAACAGAAATAAGTAACTTGAGCATCTTGGTAACTTAAGTCCTGTGCTATTTTCTCTTGGAAGATTTAGCCTGCAGCTTGAGGGTGACTTGGCTATTGGGCCTCTTCAGATTCAGAGTTTCTAATACGAAATGTGAAAGTTTAAGTAAGCATCCTTTTCTTCTGAAAATTAGATCTCTTCCAGATGTCCTGTGATTCTAAGGCGCTCATCAGGTGGAAAGTCCATCAGGGACTGGCAGCAATGGGCCAGAGTGGCAGTTTCAGGGGCAGGAGGAGGTCAGAGCCAGCAGCATAAGGCTGTGTGACACTGCTGAAGGGATGCTGAGGTCAGCCCAGCAGATTCCCATAGGCCCAGTGAGTAACTGGAGTGAGTCAAGAGTGTGTTTGCCTGCACTGACTGTCCTGTGATACAAACTGATATTTCCTTTGACATGTCAGACATTCACAGTAGTTTGGCAGCTGTTTTAATTTTGGTTGATACACAGGAACAACACTCCTTCCCAATACTCCCAAACCTTAAAGGCAGATCCACACAGCAGTGAGCTTCCCTCTCAGCTGGGATGTCATAGCTCTTCTTGAGACTCCAGAATAAAATATTTTATAAAACTGTTTCAGACTTTAAAAAGCCCTGCATGTTGTATTTTGGGATAAGGAGGATGACAGAGGCAAGTGCAGCTGATGCTGATGTTGCTGTTGAAAACAACACACTGTCAAACCACAGCCTGTGTGACTGTGATACCCTAATCCTCAGGCTGACAATGCCTGCTGGGCTGTGAGCTGTCAGAGGGGGCTGTCACTTTCTAGCCTTCTCTATCTTTATGTGCTGCCCAGCTTAGTCACTCCTACAGTGGTGGGAGACCATGCAGTAGCAACAGGCTGTTTATCTGCTCAATGCCATTATTTCCAAAGTTTTCCCATCAATTGATAATTTTCCTCCTCACTGAATTTGCATATAGCTTAAGGTAAAATACAAAGCACAGCTGGGCATATTTGTTCATTTGATAACCATTATCAGCTTATAGCTAACGCTAGGACTCTCCTGCAGTGGGGTGCTATAAATAGCCTGTTTTGTTATATAACTCAGTGGAAAGATTTAGAAGCCTTTCACCAAAATCAGACATGTAACAGAAGGTTTAGGGGGTTTGATAGTGATTTTATTTCACCAGCTACTGCAGCTGGATGCCTTATAAGCGGAAGAATAGTAAATAATAAAATTCTAGCCACAGGTTATGAGTTTGAAAGCGTATCATAGCTGTGAATTAGTGGTCAGTTCAGACATGAAACTGCAGGCCCAATTTGGTGACAAAGCTGCCATCCCTGCCAGCTGCCAGAAGTGATTTCAAGATGCTGGACTCAGCTGTCCCTCCAACAAAGCCAGAAGTCTCATAGGCATCAGAAGTTCATCTGTAGTTACATAGGGTGCAGTCTATGATAATTGAATTGTACATGCTGGTACGAAACTAGACACAAGCAGAAAACCAAAAGGAACGAATGGAAAAGAAAATGGTCCTCTTTCAAATGTTGCACAAAAGAACAGAAAAGTTGCGCTGCCTTCACAGACACACAGTTATGGTTGTGGAGTTGTGCAGCTGGGCAGAAAGGCAGAATTACATTTTAGCATTATGAACCTGTCTTGAAAATAAAGTCAAACTATTAGAATCCATATAAAATATAATTAATGATGGTAATAAAATGTTGGCAGTAAAAATTCCTTATACTTTCTTCTCAGAATTTATAACTCAGCAAACTGTCTGACCATAAAATCTCACATGCAAGTAAGGATACCAACTGTTTGGAAGTGATTTTGTGTTTGTCAGGCTCTAATTTTTCACTGAACCTTTTGACTGAACTAGGACACTTGAGGAGTCAGTTGCAAGGAAAGTGTGCTCTGGTTTACTGAGCTCAGGTTTCTTGCTCTGACTGTGCTTCCAAGAACTTCGGCAGGTAAAATTAGCAAGCAAACATGATCACTGGGAAATTATATTCTCTGGAGCTTTGTTGTCTACAGCTAAAATTTGAAGGCAGCTTTTTTGTATATGGCAGAAACCAAGAGTGGTTTTAGTGGTATATGCGAAGAACAGGGAAAAATTACCGGCACAGGATGTCGTCTGAGGAGGAAGACCAGCCAGAGACCCCCACCGGCTCCCCTTGGTCTTGGGTAAGAACTTATGCCCTAAAGTTGCATAAATAACTCTTCAAGCTTTAGAAAAAAGTAGCAAGCTGTATTGTGTGACCCTCAATAGTAGTGAGTACCAGCAGCTGTTTTATTCTCCTGTTGAAGTTTGAGTTTCTTTAGTGGTTAGGTTGTTCTAGTTCTACCTGTGGACATTTAAAAAAGAATTGATTGGGAAAACCTTTTGCCTCTGCTGTGTATGTCAGGTGCTACAAGAAAACCTGGCTGATTCTATACTGCCTGCTTTGCTGTCTCCCTGGCCATGGAAAGTAGCATATGGTTTCCTGATCTGTTGACAGACATATACATCTATTATTCTGGGAATGACAATGTTTGAAATGGTTTCTAAATATTTGTGGTTAGGCACAAATATGTGTGATAGCATGGAACTGATATGTCCTGCAGGTACCCAAGGACTTATCCAAGACATTTGCTTTTTGAAGGTAGGAAGCATAGAATAAATCAGTTTAGCTGCTAATAGGAACATGTATTTAAAGTAGTGTCATCCTTGGAGGAACATTCAGGGAGGGTGAAAATGGGCACCAGTTGTTCTCACTATCAGGACACAAGTTGCTCTAGTGAGCAACAGTGCTTGTGTGCTGGTATATGTCAGGGTTTGATGGATAGGAAAGCAATTTATAGGTCATTATTTTTTTAATCAAACATAAGTGGAAAGTTTCTATTTCCACTGAAAATCCCCTATAAACTGAGCAGAATGGAGACTGGGTGGGGAAAGATGTGTGCTCACTGGTTCACAGATGTTTGGAGAGCTAAAGAACATCTAAACAATGTTCAATATAAACCAAACTGAGTAGAAACAAAAGAGGAAGGGATTTAATTTTTTTCTTTAAACTTCAAATGCCAGTGTATTTCTGACTATGAGTTTTAGTAAAAATTAAGATATCCTACACAATATTCTAACTGCTGCATTTGTATGATGTGAAATTTAGCTTAAATTTCCTTTTGAAATTTCTTTCACGTACAAGTCTCTTACATTGCCCAGGGATCCCACTGCTCCTTGGAACAAATGTGTAAGCTTCATTATAAGTTAAACAAATAGTGTTATTGAGCATATAAAGGATATTGGATTTCTGAAATAGATGTGCTAAAGATCATCTGAAACTGTTGTTATTGGCCTTTAGGAGTTGCTGACTCTGGGCTTCTGCTAAGGATGTCAGAAAAGAAGGACCATTTGCCTCCACAGATTTACTGGAGTGCTTCTGCATGTCACTGTATCATAGAGTACAGAGAAAATTGTGGTCCTCAGAGAGGATGACAGACTGCATATATTTGAGTCTATTAAAAGCTCATAATAGAGAGATCTTTGATAAAAAGATTCCCGAGGTATGCAAAGATAAATATAAGAGCCATAGGCTTTGAAATGTAGCACGTGACTAAAAACTTACATGGTTCAAGAAGCAAAAATTTATTTTTGTAAGCATTTTGACCTCAGACTTCCTCTGATTTACCAGGATGTTGCAAGAGTACCACAAAAATATGGTTTCATACAGACATTTTCTTTCCCTAAGGGTATGAATGAGATTGTACACTTCTGTAATTTCCAGAGCAGGAATAAATAAAAAATAACAAATAAGTTATGCACCACTGAGAGAAGCCGATATAACACAGTGGGAATGGTGGTTCTAGAATTTAAAAACAAGTGCCCTTAAACTTGAAACAAATTGTCATTGTCAATATGATGACATGAAATTTCAATAGAAAATTTTGTCTAGCCCATGTTTTTGGGAATGAGGATGTTTGAAAGGGAGGACTCTGCCAGAATAGCGTGACCTGAAGCCCAGGTTGCTACTGCATTATTTAGGCTATGCTATCCTTAAGTATTTGCCTTTCTAAGACTCCTGAGAAAGTAAGATAAATCCTCTGCAATTGTTATAGTGCATTGCTACAGCTTTGCATGGATCCACAACAAAGATGTACCCATCTCTTGCCCTAGCTTAGCCCATATCTGAACTGGGGAGAGGCTGCTCTGTGCTCCAGTGCTCTGTCATGTAGTGGAGGGCTTATTTCACTGTTCTGAATAGCTTCGGGAAGGACAGGGTAGTGCCTCTCCTCCCCAGTGATCCTGCCCACTGAAAACACTGTGCTGGCAATATCCCCGTGCTGCACCCTGTGAAGGTGGGAGGAGGTGATGGCTGAGGGGGTGAGGAGTTCATAATGTACTTGTTCATGAAAGGGGGGTAGAAGACAACCTCAGGGAAATGGTCTGGCTGTGAGGGAGGCAGTGCTGTGCCACTGGTGTGTTGACAAGACTGTTTTTTATCTCCTGCCCTCTTCCCACTGCCTGAAAACCCTCAGTGACAGACTATACCAACCTGCAGACAGTGACAGTATCTACAAGTATCTGACTGTGTGTTACTGATGAGGAACTTGTCCTATCCTCACCACTGGCATAGGGCTGGCACTGGCAACAACATTTGAGTATATTTTCCAAATGAGATGGGCTGAGGAAGCTGGAGAGGGAGGCATGATTCCTCCCTCACCTGTGCCTCCCGAAACCCGTGCTCACCCCGGACTCAGTGGTTGGACACGGCTGTATTGCAGGGTGGCCCCGTGCTGCCCTGTTTACTCTGCTCTGCTGGGGCAGCCCAGCAAGGTGGTGGAGCCACTGTGGCTTGTGCCCACACAACACCAAAAAGCCCAGCCAGGCCTTAAATAACAGCAGTAGCAAAGGGTGCCGTGGTTGGGATGGCTGTGTGCTGGGCACAGAAACGTGATTTCCCATTTGTGACCAGGACAGGACATGAGGCATGTGGCAAAGAGCAGTCGTATTCAGCAGATGATCAGATGAACTCAGATGAAGACACGATGCTTGGCCTGACTTGACCCCCAGAGCATCCCTGGGCATTGCTACACTCCTGCTGTGTCCCCCAGCAGGCACACAAGCTGAGCCATGGGAGAATTTTCTGAGTTATATTTTGTGGTGAGCATTGAAAGTCACTAACATATTTAGCAAAAATAAACCCAAAACCCCCAAATTGGAGAAAAGAAAGTATTAAGAATATTATTAAAACATCCCAAAAAATCTCCACATGGTGGTGTTTCTTTCAATCTGACCTCAGAAAGATTGGAATTTTTTACCTGATAATTAAGAAAATACCATGAGCTGTGTAGTTTAGCTAACAGGTGCTGTCAATAGTGTTCACATTTAATTACAGAAGTATCTAGGAGAAACATTAAAAGTACTCACCCACCCTCATTATCACTAAATTTTAGAGAAGGAATGGGCCTGTCAAAGAATAGCAGACCCAAGAACAGTGCAAATTCCTGAATGAAATACAAACTTTCTATACAGCCCTAGGAAAAATTCAGGTTTTATTTGCTAGTGTTTCCACCTATTGTAGGTAGGTCTACTCTGAGATCCCAGCTTGAGATCTTCATATTCAGAGGAATTTCTACAGCTTTCACCTGTACCACAGAGACTGAGCATCTGTGAAAATACCCCATGAGCCACTTGCACTGGGTGGGCAAATTAAGCAGGCACACTTGAAAATTTTAACATTCATTTTCCTGCTACCCACAACATTTTAAGGTTAATTTAACCTGAATTTTATGCTGTGTTTTGAGATCCTCTGGGAGAAGCTTTCCAGAAATGCAATGCCTTGCTGCATTGCCATCTGCTGCCAGTGCTGCTGCTGCTGCAGGTGATGCTGCCAAGGGAGAGGGACTGGTTGACTTCAGGGCAAGTTTCTGTCAGTCTCTGCCCAGCCCAGGCAAACCACTGGTCAGTGATAAAATACTGTAATTTCTGCAGGGCTGCAGGCAGTCCTGGATTTACCAAATTCCAGAGAGGGGCTAACAGTTCAATTAGCATCAATTTCTTTGGAAAGCTAAGAATGTCTGTGTGTCTCTCACTGTGATAATTCTGCATTAAACAGCTTTCCTGTGTAAATCAGGAAGGGCAGGCCAGAGCCAGAGGCTGGTCTACTCCCTCCAACCCTGTTGCAGCTCAGAGCAGTCAGAGAGCAGAGCCCATTTGTTCAGTGGCTACAGTCCTGCACTTTATAGCAAGGATGCCCCCAGCAATTCTGTTCCCTGCTGTTCCCACAAATGGGAATGGTCTGGGCTCTGGGACTGCTCCATTCCTTGGACCCTTGCTGATGAAGGACCTCTTAGAGAAGGCCTGATTCCCCCCCAGCTTTTGGACCTGCAGCTGATCTGTACTGCTTCAGGCACAGGGATTCAATTACTGCCCTGTGCAGAGGGTCCATGGTGTGGACTCCTCTTTTTTGTTTCAGTGGCCTTTTTGCAGCCATCTCCTGAGCAGACTTCAGACTTTTCAGAGGCAGGAGCCTCTTTGCCCCACAGTGGCTTTACCCCACCATGCCTGGCAGGTCAGCAGCCGTAGCCAAGGGAGCAGGTGCTGCCAAGTTACAGGTCCTTGCTCCCACTTTGGAGGGCTGACACTTCAGAGACTGGAGCATATATTTTTTCAAGGATAAATAAGTCTCAAAGGTATTCACTGCAGATCTGTTTTCCTCCAGCATCAAGCACATGTGCTGCCTTCTCACCTACTGAAAAACAAACAGTAAACTGAACCCGGACCCTTCCCTGTGGTTCACCTGAGTTCACAGAGCACCTCTCTGGGGAGCTGGTTGGAGGCTGAGTCCTTCTGCATTTTATTTAAGGCAGCTTGCTGGAGGTCAGTGATCCCACTGCATGTGGAGGTCATGACTCAGAGAGCCTGCCCTGTCTTAATATAGATCTGAAAGTGCAGCTTAGTCCATGGGGATGAAAGGCTGTGAGGGCAATAAGTTGTTGGCAAATACTGCCATGGCTGTCAGCTGCTTTGGCCCCCAATTCCTGTTGCCTCCACTGCCGTTGCATGATGAGTAATGTGTTAATAACATTTATTTATCCTATGCTGCCATAAATGTGAACAGAGTGTTAACCTCTCTGCTTCCTACTCTCCTATTCCTTATAGTGTTCTGTGACAATTCAATCTGACTCAGAGAAGGACTTTGCACAATGACAAGGCCACAATCCAAGGACTGGCCAGCCCAGGCGTGACCTTGAGGAGCCTCAACTAAGTGGCTCAGCAAAACCTACCCTGAGATCTGGGCTGCAAGTGCAAAACACTCTGAAAAGTGAAGCACGTACGAAAAACCCAATCCAAACAGGCAGAAAGCACAAAATACATCTCTTAGAACCAGGACTGTCTGAAAATCTGAGATTTTTGAAAGCAGTGATACATATTTGTTTTCTGCTACCTACTTTTAGATATCTGCATTTAAAAACTTATCAAGCTCTTACCAATCCTGGCAAAAATTAAAACTCTTTTTCATTTTGAGTCCCCTGTCTCTGGGAGGTAAGACAAAGCTTCCTGAAAAGCAGCAGAAGGCTGACACTTCCACTGCAGCTTCTGCTTCAAATCAATGAGCAGATAAGGGCTGGGCTATCACCAGCTGAGCATCTCCCACTGCTATCACCCAGGGAGCCACGAGGCCATGGGTGCCATAATGGGGTGCACATAAAAAGGGACCATCATGTTGGAACCTCAGAATGTGTCCCCACTGTTTTTAATGAGCACAAGTTGGGGACGTTATTAGAGAAGGGACTTCATGGCAAAATGGTTCAGGCAATGCAGAACTGTCTTCTACTTTGATCGAAATTATACATATGAGACTGGGACTGTGTTAAGGAGACAGGACTGAATGATCTTGTGGATCTCATTGCTTTTACACAGCTAGAAATAACTAAGAAATTGCAAATGGAACTGCATATGGTGAAGGCTAGAGACAGGCATGGAATTGGAATGGGAAGAAAGAATGGGAGCAGAAAGCAAAGCTGTACTTGCCTGTAGAGTAAAGGAGCAATGAGAGAACACAAGGAAGTGTTTTAATGCACAGCCTTGTGTATGGCCATCCTGTCAGTGCACACTGCCTTATGGCTCAAACTCCCACACTCCTGGTTCAAATGCACTGTGGGACTGCAGTTCATAAAATGAGGAAGAAAAGTGACCCCAAGACCATCCTCATAATCGATTTTCTCTCCAATAGCCACACTCACAGGAAAATCAGCACTATTTTTGTGAGAATTTACCAACATCATATAAATGAATGCAGAGAGAAAAAGAAGTTCCTGAAACTGTTTCTTCTTTAACTTGTGGTCTGCATTATTCCAAATGAAGGTGGCAGCTTTTCTGCACCCTCACCACCATCCTCGAGTTCTCTACACCTGTGCTGCTGCCCATTGGTGTCCTATTGGGATGGTTTCCCTGCAAAGCCGACAGCAAAGGGGAGGCCTTCATTCAGCTTTGCAGAGCCTTTGTGTTCTGTCCTATGAGGGGACTGAGAGTCTCCACACAGGCACGAATTCTGTGGGCTTCAATGTGAGTTTTGTTCAGGTTCAGCTTCCTGAAGCACTGCCATGGTGCGCAAGGGCAGGATGAGAAAGCCTGTTTATCCCTCAGTAGTACCACTTAGGAGTTACAGCTCTTTGAATCTTCAACAAGTGGCCAGATGTGGTTTTTATCTTTACAGTCCCTCAGGAAGTTCATCATCAAACCCACAGACCACAGCACAAAAGGGCAATCAGTTACTCACAGCAGGTACAATATTACAGGCACTGTTACCAGGCAGTGGAGACATGCCCATTCACAATACATGCTCCATTCTTCCTTCAGTAAGGCCAAGAAGGAAATACCTGTTGGAGGTGTTTGTGTGTTTTCTATATTGTCTTGCCCTCTTTTCCTTTTTTCCCTTCTGTCTTCCAAATTTCACAAAAGCCATGGTCTGGTCTTGGAGTGATGCTGGTTTTGTGGCATTGCTGCCAAAATGTTCTGCTATAATGGATGAGCAAATCGTCCTTTGCCCAACAGAGATGGGGAACACAAAGGGCCAAGGAAGGCTAGGAAGGAGCCCCCTTTCATGAAGGCCAGGGCCAACAAGAAAAACAACTGCAAAAAGAGAGACTGAACACTGGCAGCTCGTCTAAAATAATCTTTCTCTATTCAGACACACTCTCCCTCTGAAGTCAATTGAATCAATCATCTAAGAAAGATCCCTCAGAGGAATAAGACTTTGAAGGATTAGTCTAGAAATTATTCCAGCACACAGAGTATCGCTACTTTTCTTTGCTCTTTCTTTACGCCTTCCATGATAAAATACAGAAACTTGGAGCCTTTGAACTAAGTGGCAGATCAATCCACAGACCAGGTGAATAGTTTACCATATTCTTCTTTTAAATTCAGAGCCAGTAATGTGTCTGCACAGCCATAGAGACAGAAAATACAGCCTTTTTCATTCTAACCCAATCTGTAGTTGTTGTTTTAACTAATTGATTCATTAATGTTATTGCATTTCAGGCTAGAAATTTGCTACAATACCCTGAAGCCCTTCTGGGCTACAAAATATACAAAAATTAAATAAATATTTTTCAGTGAATTTTCATGAACAAGTTGCAACCCCCAGTTGTGCTCCCTTCTGCTTTTGCAGAAGTTGTGTTGCTGCCAAAAGGCTTTTAAAGTGAGAGATTCTTAGATCAAAAGTGCCCTCCAGTGGCCCCGCACATTATTTATGGCTGATGCCTGGTGTTTATCTTCCTCTTCTTAGAAATGAAGCCATGTGATATTTAACAGTTTGCAGCAAATACGGCCGATTAAATTGGATGCACCCTTTAAAAAAAACATTGGTTTATCTGAATGTATCCTTATGTCCAGATATTTTGTATACTCGATAACCAGTATGAACGTTTTTAATGTAATCACTTTTACATCAATGTTTTACATCTCAGGAGTGCTTTTTCTCCATTGTGTTGGGGTATAAGGCCCCATTCTCTTTGCTCACCCTCTGCACGTAGTACAGCTTTGATGGTAACAGCCTCCTTATTGCAATCTGCTACAGGATGGAGGTGACCTTTTAAAAGCAAATAATATATCATCAGGCATCTCAAGGGGAATTTTTACTTACACAAGCAATTAGGAATTCTGCATAGCTTTGCTGGTAAAATCATTAATTTTCTTTTAAAACCTGGAAATTGTGATGGATTCCCCTATCTTTTTCTAAGTATTTTATCATCCATGAACTCATTATTTCTTGAATATTTTAAGGCAGAGAAATAGGAGGTAGAGGTATGAATCAAGGCTTTGAGGGATTTCCATCCCAGTAAATCTCTGAGAAATCTCTAGAGTTCAAGGATTTCCTTTCATTATAAATTTCTGAACCCCTCCAATCTGTCAGCTTTTGCTTAGAGGTTTTTATGAGTCAAAGGCATCTGAGGGCTAGCTTTCCTTCAGAGGGACATTTTGGAAATTCAATGGAAATACATTCTTTAATAAATAAATAATTTGCAATTAATATTTTATTTGAAAATTATTTTGCAAAACACAGTTTCTTTAATCTGTTTTAGCCTTGTTTAAAACAAAACAGATTAAACTTGAAGGAGAGTTTTCCCAATAGGTATTTAAATGTCCTTCATCTTTATTTCCTTAGCTAAATTGGATTCACTGACCAAGTCTCTGTACTTTTGTAAGGTCAGTGGAAATGCAGCAGTCATTGCAACTGAGCTAATTTAAAGCAATTACAGACATGACCTTTTGTAAAAAAGTTTGTATACTAATAAATCCCTTCTCCTGGAAATTTTATGTTATGTGTACAGTGGAGGCCAAAGCTTGAATATAAGTCAAGGAAGACTCGACTCTCAGCTAAGATTGAGAAATGAGCTGTAGCTCTTGGCCTAATCAGTGCAATGCTGGCCTGAGACAGGATGACAAAGCTATTTTCCCTTGTGCTGCTGGATGAGTTTCAATAACCCTCTGCAACTTTCTCAGTTGCAAGCGGATTATGCTAATGATATCTTTTGTAATATACTGCCAGATTCATCGTGGCTGTGCTGTATGTGGGTGGGGTGACGCAGTTAATAAACAGGTTAAAAACACAGTAATACTTTTCTTCCCCTTCTATGTAAAAAAATAACTTGGTCACAGTTTAAATGAAAGAAGGATGTTATCTCTATTTTTCATCTCATTTCTCCCTTCTGCTTCCCTTCAGCATCTGTATTAGACTTGTAAAGTAGGAACCCATGAAAATGAACACAGACCATTTCTGAAGCAACACATTTGGATATAAACCATGCCACAAAGCTGATGTTTTGCTCAAAATTAATATACTTTCTCTCTTTTTTTCCCCCCAGAGTAGCAGGTTGTGGATAGTCAGGCTCTAATAGTATAACAGAGAACAAGTTTCCTTTAACTCTTATTTATTTGACTAGTTCACTAATTTTACATTCTTCCACCTCTTGGAAATGCTGCACAAACCTCTGTAGATCAGGAAATAGTACAGAAAAGAAAGGTCTTCTCACAAAGAAGGTGGGTGGTAGAAGGGGAACAGCATTTTATCTTGGCATAAATCTATGACAGACAAAAAGGTGGTTTATTAATAGGGGTTTGGCAGTCATACTATACCAACACTTAATGACTGCAAGAAAAAAAGCAAAGCAGGTGTCTAATTTCTGCAGGCAGCCTGTGCCTGATGGGTGGCAGGTTAGTGCAGCAGGAGATGCAATGGTCAAGTTTCCTAACTCAGTTTTCTTGGCAGTTCCGGGCATCTGGGTAGGAGAAGGAAATTTCAGTGGTGGACAAGGAGCTATGAAAATATTTTGAACTGAGAATGAACCCAACACTTACTGCAGCACCCAGATATTTAGCTTTTGCATGGGCTGGGAGCTTTTGTTGTAGCCTGTAAGTAGGAAAGGACTGTTAGCAGAACAGACTGTGGTGATGGATCCAGGTTTGGAAGAAAGGCTGGGAAAAGGTGGAGGTTGGTGGTGATAGTGAAGCAGAGTTGGAGACTGAGGCATGACAGATCCAGGGGCACAGGGACATCAACCAGTGGGGAAAAGGTTTCCCTTCCACAGAGCACCCATATAAGTTGTATGCAAGAGTTGTATGCTTTCCCTCAGCTTTTGGCAGGAGCTGGAGGGAGCCTTCACCATCCACTGAGGGCTGCCAAAGGTCAGAGGCATCAGTCTTTAGGTCTTCCTTACATGGCATCTGGGGCAGAAGCCTCAATCCCAGCCGCTCCAGGGGCTCCCACAGATTGTTTGGGGCTCTCACCTCCTGCTTCCCCATGGACTCATTTGATCTCCACCCACACTGGAGGCAAAAAAGTAGGATGCTGCAGGTTTTTTTACCTCAGTTGTGTTCAGTGGAAAGAGAGGGTTTGTTTGGACCCACTGAAGGATTTGTTTCCACAATCTAAAAGCAACAGTCCCATTGGAGTAACTCAGTCCTTGGAATTGTCTTTAGCTCTCCACTGCCTACAGAGGGAACTGTGAGCTCACTTAGGCTTCCTCTAAGGTTCGGGGAGATGCTTCTCACTGGGGATCTGCACAACATTTACAAACAAGAGAGGCAGTTTTTCACTTTAACTGGTTTATGCCAGTTCACAGCTATTGAACAGGGGCCTTTTTTTGCTTGCTAATGTCAGTGGCTTATATTCTGCTTTATAAAAGCTCTTTGTAAATCCTAGACAAGCATCCTTGAAACCAAAACATGGGAAGAGCTACAGCAGACATACCTCCTGACCACTTGCTGTCCTTGTTGCAGGTGGACAGTATGTTCCTCACCTGCCATGCAGGTCAAGCAAACTTTTCAGCTCATCCTATGCTGCCTGCGTTAATGATGACTTAATAAGGCTGGTGGCAAGTAGCAGACTGTGAATGACTGCCCAGACTTTGAATGCTAAGATTTGGGAAAATTTCACTTTCTTAATTAAGGATGATTTCACAAAAGAAACACCCTGGCACAACCCTTTTGTTTTGTCCCTGTACTGTGTGTGACAAAATGAGCCACAATTAAAGCTTCTAAGGACTGCCGAAGGCCAGCAAACAGCACTATAGAATGTGAATGTTAGTGCATGTTCTTTTCCTTTATAAACCCTGTGATAATTTAATAGTGAAGGAAAGGAAGCTCTTTTGACTGTTGTACTGATTTTCAGTGTGTATTTGCATTTGTTTTCACTTTCCCATTGACTGTGAGAGCTCTACTGAAGAAAAGCTGTCTATTTTCACAGAGCTGTAACCCGTGATGGAAGCAGTATGCTTTAGACAAGGTACAAAAGCAGATCTATCCTGTGAGGGAAAAGGGTGAAAAATGTAATGGAAAAAGAATAGCAAGGAGTTGTGGAAATGCTCTTTCCAAGACAGGCCAGAGGCACACTTGCAGAAAACAGGTTATATTTGAGTGCTGTATGTCATGGTGTCCAAAAGAAGCTCAAATGAATCATGCTTTAGCAAATTATTGTTGATTAGAAAGGGAATCCAGGCATAACCATCTTTGTCATGAATATCTAAGGTAAAAGGGGCAGCCCCAGGATCTGATCCTGCTTAAGAAATGTGACCTGGAAGTTAAGGGGAACTATTTTCTGTCCCTAAAGTTAGACAAATACATCTGGGCTGAATATAGTGGGGTTCTAACATTAAATATCTTTGGATTATATACCATAGGAACTCCAAATCTAGTGCTAGCTCACTAACACGAGCACTAGCAATCCAGCCCAGAGTCAGGACATCTTTCTTCTCAAGTCATGCCACCTCATGAAGACTGTGACCTACGTGAGAAAGGCTCTGAAAGTGTAAAGTCTTGTGTTGGCAGCTCAAGCAAAACAAGAACAGCTGGACATATGTGCTTGCACTCTGCAGGAATCCCTTCACATATGAATAATTACATTATGGACATTGCATAATAAAGAGACAAGTAAATATGCAGGAGCCTGCTACACTGATTATCTCTTGCCATCCTCTCTCTTTTTACTGACTACCTAATCTGTGAAGTTAATTGAAAAATGGATCCCGCCAGTCTGAAGTATCAGGTGGTGTTAGTTTCTCACAGAGCAGTTAATAATCTTTCATCCATCTGAATGCAGGATTGCCTCTAAAGTCCAAAGCACTCAAAAACAGATTATTCACAGAATGGAGCTTTGAATGTTCCCTTGATTTAATTTCTGGGGAAAACTAGCCCTGTGTAGGCAACTGAAACAATACTCAGGATCCTCCAGTCACAGAGGTGGACCTCTGATGTGTTGCTGGATGCTGGGTGAGGTTTGTGGCACAGATCTTGCAACCTGTCTCTCTATATTGTTCTTAGACTATACATCCAGAAAACAGCATCCCAAAGCATTCCTGGGGGCAGCTGGTTATGCTCTGTCGATCTGGCACTGCTCACCACAAGCCCAGCTGCAGTGGCGTCTTCAGGAGTGTTAAATAAACACTTGGAGTTGCTCTATTTTTGAGTCAGCCAGCCCTGTGTGGTGACATAAACTGGTGACATAAACTTCATTGTCTCCAGCCAAGGATCTGTAAAGCTTCATGGATTGCATTGTGCTGCCTGGGGAAAAACTGTGTGACATTTAACAAAGAGACTGATGGCTGCCAGGCCACTGAGCCTGGTTTAGGCAAAATACTGAAGGAAGAAGGAGGAGAGGCAGGGAACTTCTAAATGTGTAACATTGTTATATGGTGAAAGAATTTCAAAGCCAATGCAATTATTTTAGTATTAATAAAAGCCCAGTTAAGTGCAAGGGATTATTGACATTTTAAAAGTATTTCTAAATACTTTTAAAGCTTTCTGTGTGAACAAATCCTAAACATGCACCACAGAAATAATACGTTCCTGCCCCATTGCATTCTGAGATACTCCTTTCCAAGAATTTGTTTCAAAGACTTCCTCTTGTTCTGCACATGCTGTTTTTCTTCTAGTCAGCAACGTTCCAGCATATGTTGATTGGCTTTTATGACTGCCCTCTTCCTAGAAATAGTCCTGAACAGTGTGTAGCACTAGTGAGAAAAACAAATCCCTTCCAATGAAAAAGCACACTTAGCTTTCCCCTCCTCCTTTCTTTCTGCTTTTCTGGACAGAAGCCAGTAGGGAACTGCTTTCAAAGTCTGTTTATGAACGTGTGTTTACTTTTGCATACACACAGTCTTTACTACGTGTGAGCCCTGCGTACTGACCTAAGGAACTCAGAACCTTTGTGAACATTGGGAAATTCCGTTTCATAAGGGCAGTCTGAGGTTGATAATGTTTTCTCTATTTTAAATTGAAAAAACAGAAGCAGAGTGAGGTTAGCTGGACTGTGCAGCAGAGCACAGACAGCCTGCAATAGTGCCAGTCACAATGGAAGTTTCCAAACTTCCTGACACCTACCTCTCAGATGTGGGATTATTTTTTCTCTTGTGTTGTTTCAGCTCCAGAAATCTGATCTTGGGACACAAACTCTGTCCTCTCCATATTACAAACATACCCATGTTCCACAAAATGACCTCAACTTACTCCCTAAAATGCTGTGGCTAGTAAATCCCTTTAAAAACTGTGAAATCTACACACAAGACAATGGTACTTTTTTCCCCTGTTGTTAGTAATGTGTATGTGAGGCTTTAAGATTTGACTGTTGGAAAGGTTTAGCATAACTATCTTTATTTTTGTCCTAGATGGACAGAGAAAAGTGGGGGAAAAAATGTGTATATTAATTCACTTGCATTTTAGTGCAGGCTTGTTATGACTGTTCCAAATCTGTCATGAAGCCATATCTTAAACCCTGATGTGCCCATTACTGTTGTTGCCCCTGCTGACTCTGGACAGTGACTTATATATACTTAGATATCAGTACTGGCTTGACAGAACTTCCCTCTGTGGCAAAATTTAATCTTCTCTGAATAAATTGCATTCTGAAGGGAGGCTTACCACAAATCAGTGTCCAGGGGGATGGAAAGCATCACTGGCAACCTAAAATAGCCATGATACCCATAGGGAAGACCTCTGACTAAAAGTCTACAAGCAAACAAAGTGAGTGAACAGAAAGAATAAAAAGCCCAGCTGATTTTTAAAGGTCAGCTCCAGATGTGGCCATTACCTCCCACTTGCTGTGACATTTATGCTGCACTATGGAGGCAGCTGCAGAGGGCAAACAAAGGGTTCAATTCACAACACGAAAGGCTCAAGCAGCTTTTCAGTGTACAGCACTGAGTTTTGTGCTGTCATCTTCCTAACCTCATCCCCACTCCTGAAACTCAGACCTGAATTTGCACAGAAAACAAATGGGATCAGGGAAATGCTCCTTTCCAAAAGCTCCCCACAAGCTTCCATGAGGGATTTGTATGGGACCTATGGCAAAGTTTACTAGCAAGCAAAAACACAATCTATGCACAATGCTATTTTGAAAAGCAGGCACAGTACAGCAGCAGTAGCCATTTTACTCTGTGTACTCTGAGCCTGAGGATCCAGCATGTGGCACAAACACAGTTTTTCAAGCCCGTAAACAAGCCTGCTGCCAGTTCAGCTCCACTGCCTTACCTGTTTGACCGGAATCCCTTTGAACTAAGCCAAGGGCTTCTTAATAGTTCCTGACTTTTTTGCCTCCCGAGGGTCCTCTGTGTACATAACTGAGCATGTATCTTTTGTCTCAGACTGAACATCAGGGGGGCAACATCAGCTTTGTCTGCTCTATATCATGAAAACCCAAAGTTTACAGATTCTTTCCAATTGCAGATCCTCTTTTCTGCTAGAGTTCAGTACTCTGAACTCCTCTGCCTTGTACTTAATAAGGGTCTGCATGACCCAAAGCTTTCCCCAAGACTAAGATGAACGTGCAAGGGCATGTGCAGTGGAGATACCGTGGCCATGCAGCAACACAGCCTGCCAGCTTTCTGCCCTTGCCTGTGAGGAGAAGCAACTATTTTAACTCTTCTGTGGTGAAGGGCATGTAGGGCCTTCTTCAGTGGTCTGGGGAAAGCTGTGGCCAGCAGCCCCCATTTCCAGGGCTCATGGCAAAGTTGCCCTGTGAAGGAGAGGGCTGGGAGGTCTCTGAGGCTGGAAAGGCTGATGCCAAGAGAGAGGGTGTGAAGATTGGGTGATGTGGAACCATCACCTCATGAAACACCTTTTGGTAGCCTGGGGTAGTTCCTAAGAGCAGCATTCCCAGGTGCAGTGTTAACTGCAGCCGTTAAAACATCCGCCACACCCAAGTTCAGGTGTAGTGGTGGGGCCACCACCTCTGCCAATGGTGATGATGGCCAAGCATGCTCCGCCCCACTGAATGGGCTGTGGGAGATGGCAAAACAGCCTTTATCAGCCTGTGTCACAAGGTCTTAGATAAACAGCTGATAATCCTTTCTGTGAGTGACTAAGGCGAGGTTAGGAAATGGGAGGAGCTCAGCAGGAAGAAACCAGACCTGGCATGAGGATCCTTCAGGGTGTACTTCAAAGACCCAAGGTGGAGTCCCCTGTGTTAACCCAGAGCTGGGATGTACTTAGTGAGGTGTCTGGCTAAATGAACTGCCTAGTAGTGGTTTGCCTCCAGTCCTTATTTTTACCTTTACTAAAACTCACTTTCAAGTGTCCTTAGCAAACCATCATGCCTGAGCCCTGCTGCAGATCACAGGAACCTGACACTTCCTCTTCTCCCACTGACAGTGAGCAAGAAGATTGGAGCTCTGGGACAGAAAAGCCATGTTTATTCTCACTTTCCCCCCCGCCCCGCCCCAGATTTAGAGGCTGTATTATTACAAAGCAGTTAGCATAAGTCTGGATTTTAAAATCATTTAGAAACTTGAGGTAGTACAGACTGGGAGATGAACTCATTGAGAGCAGTCCTGCAGAGAAGGACTTGAGGATGAAAAGCTGGATACAAGCTGGCAGTGTGCACCCTCAGCCCAGAGCCAACTGTATGTACCCTGTGCTGCATCAAAAGGAGCTGTGGTGAGATCCCATCTGCAACACTGGATCCAGCTCTGGGGTCCTCAGTACAGGAAAGATGTGGACCTCTTGGAGTGGGTCTAGAGGAGGGACATGAAAGGGCTCAAACACCGCTCCTATGAAGACAGACTGAAAGGGTTGGGGTTGTTCAGCCTGGAGAGGTTCCAAGGAGTCCTCAGAGTAACCTTCCAGTACTTGAAGGGGGCTTATAAAAAAGAGGGAGAGAGACTGTTTACATGAGCAGGTAGTGATAGGACAAGCGTGAATGGTTTTAAAATAAGAGGATTTTATTAGATATTAGAAATAAATTTTTTGCAGTGAGTGGTGAGGCACTGACACAGGTTGTCCAGAGAAGTTGTGGATGTTCCATTCTTGGAAGTGTACAAAGCCGGGTTGAATGAGAATTTGAGCAATCTGATGTAATGGCTGCCATCCCTCCCCATGGTGGTGGAGGGTTGAAACTAGATGGTCTATAAGGTCCCTTCCAACCCAAGCCATTCTATGATTCTGTGATTAAAATGCAGATATCGGTATTTTTTGCAGTGATGGGGCAGGGAGAAGACCATGCTTGTGCTGCAAGAGCTGCCCTGGCTCCCATGCTGTCCTCAGAGCAATAGAGGCTCTGAGGGTTGGGCAAGTACGGAGACTTCAAGCTGCTTGTGTTCTTCCCACCCTATAACTATTCCTCTGTCTCCATGTGATGCCTTGGGACTCTGGAGCTACCAGACTCCTTGAGCATAATGGCTCCTTTGACTTGGAAACAATCACATAGGCCAGGTTTGACTGAGGTGATAAAGCAGAATTGATTTCTTGTCATGCCTCCTCTGCTTCATGCAATAAAATTAAACTATGGTTTCCATGTCGTAAAGTACTTAAACTACTTTGTGGCGATCTCCATGGGCTGCAGCCCCCATGGTCTCCTACAGACCAGCACTATATCTCGGTAGCCTTCTTGTAGAAGGTAAATGTAGATGGGAATTTTTTGGCTTGGTGGGTTAAGACATCAGGCCATTTAACTAGGAAATCACTACTGTAGTTTCTGACAGAACTCTCTGCAGTTACACTTTTTTAGCATTATTTACTGAAATCCCAAGCTTCATCTGACCCTAGTCACAACTTCTCCAGGAAAAATAAAGCTGTCAGTCAAACCCGACTTATTCCAGATAATAGGAAATGGTTTTCCTACCCTAGATGCCTTAGGAAGATAATTCATGTGCCTAAATTAGATAGTCATCTTATCTTGAAAGAGGGTGGCCCTCCTTCCTCTTTGTTGCTTAAAATTTACTCTGTAGTGGAGATAGCATCCTCTCACAAAAGGTACCAGCTCTGGGCCACTGTGAAAAACCAGAGCAGCTGCTCTGCACTAGGCACCCTCACTACAGAGAAAACGTAACTCACCTCTGGGCATCAGGGGTGGCTCTTGTAATTGTTTTGTAAAATGAAATGCTCCTCAAGGGAAGCAAAGCATGTTTCAATCTGATATTAGCACAATAAAGCACGCATACACTATGTACTTAACTACATTTAGAGGCATGATTACCTGAGTAATTCACAAATGAGTAACTTTGTTTACAACATCTGTTGCATCAGTAGGATGAGCTAAACACCAGTCAGGTGATATCATGAGACAATCAGAAGTTTGAGATAGAAGAGCTGCTTAGGTCACCCTGCCCATCCCTTTGCAACTCTGTGATGCTTCCCTATAAATTGTTTCTACACTGTTTTCTTAGTTAGATTCAGAACATTTAATGGAAAAGTGTTTTCACCACCAGTTTCAGATTTTTTTTTCCACTGAGAGTGGAAATTGTTAGTAAAGAACTCCTGAAAATGCACCCTCATTCTGCTGTATCACTTGGTCACAGAATAATAGAATGCAAGGCTGGAAGAGGCTCAGAGATCATCCGGTCCATTTCTATGCCTGCAGGCAAATTCAGCTATAATTAAAACATTTCTGACAAATGCATATTCAGCCTGCTCTGAAAGGTCTCAGCCTCTTCCGGCAAGCCATATCAGAGCTTGTGTGCTCCTGGTATTATACAGTTTTCCTAATGCCTAAATGTTTCCTGTTTTGTTTCATGCTCACTTCATCTCCAAATCTCTCCCAAGGAGACATGGATTACAATTACGACTTTTTCATTTTTTCCTTGAAATATTTTTATATAAAATGTATTTTTCCCTCTGGTGAGAGCATGACGTTCTCTGCAGGTATCAGGCCATGTATGTTATCTCTGAGTCTTCTGTTCTACTTCACCTTCTACCAGCTATAAGAAATATCTTAATTCCTAAATGTTTCATGTTCAGTTGGGAAAAGTAAGGTTTAGTTTAATGCTTCCAGACTGGGCAATATAGGGTCATAAAGATTCTTTTTAGGGGTCAAAGGCTAATTTTGCTTTGCACCAGAAGTTACAGTTTTCTTATAAATATTATTGAATTTACCCTGACAGTTTAGGAGGGTATTATTAATTTTAGTAATCAGGAGAACTGAGCACTTCCCCACACTCCTGGAAGGAAGAAGGCTCAGGTAGCTCCAGAGGAGACCTGGATCTCTTTGCTACACTGGTGCTAGTGAACCAAACAGCAACAGTGTCCCTTCTCTGGCTTTGATGATACCTGGCGTGACTGAGACACCTCCATGCTGTGAAGCTCCGTCAGTGCTCAAACCCTGTTGTTCCCCTTCAGACACCTGTTGGGGATGCTGCGTGCTCCTTCCCAAGGGGGAGCTGCCAGCTGCCCGCAGGAGGCACGCGTGCCAAGCGCTGTTCTTCCAGCGTCAGGGCACAGGCCAGAGTGTCCCAGTGCCTCCGCCTGTGCCCTGACTCTGATTGTCTTGTACAGGAATAGCACTTGTGTCCTATTTCACTAGCTTAAGTGCAAGGTCATCTTTTCCCCACATTAGCTTGTTCTCTAAGGTCAGCAGGGTGCCTACAGAGGCGGTACGGCTGAAGAAAGGATTTAATGCATTGTGTCTGCTTTAAAATAATCTTTGCTTATGTCAGTTTGCATTTCCAAGCTTACTGAATAGGAAAGACAGAGAGTTGATTTACAACACTCACTCTTAAAATGGACAAAATACCATTCAATAAATACCAAATTTTTCCATTAATTACAGGACTGAATGAAAGCTCCTTAGGGTTGTTTTTCAAAAGCAGGCAGGAGTAGAGATTAGACAATTCTAAAGATCAAATACTTAACTGCAACATTAACTGTACTTTCAAACTGCTGGCAGGGATCCTGGAGAGTCGCGTGGTTGTTGCACCAGTACACAAAGAATGTTTTACAGGACTGTCTCTGATTGCTGTTTTTCAAAGGAACTGAATGCACAGGCAGCAGCCCTTTTGTACAATTACCAACTCTGTTGCAACACATTGTTGACTTTTCTGCTGATGAAATGTACTGTTTTCCTGTGGCAGTTCCTATTATTGTGTTTCTGAGGTTTATTTTTTGAATCATGGAACTTTGATAGTTTTTAAGAAAGAAAGAAAGAAAAGGAAAGAATGTGCCTCATCCCAGAAAGCCAACTGTATCCTGGACTGCAGCCAAGGCAGCATGGCAAGCAGGTATTTCTGCCCTTCTACTCTGCTCTGGTGAGACTCCACCTGGAGATCTGCATCCAGCTCTGGGGTCCTCAGCACAGGAAAGGCATGGACCTATTAAAGCAGGTCCAGAGAAAGGATATAAAAACGATCAAAGGGCTGGAACGCCTCTCCTATATAGTCAGCTGAGGCAGTTGGAGTTGTTCAGCTGGGAGAAGTGGAGACTCCAGCAAGATCTTAGGGCACCTTTCAGTACCTAAACAGGCAACAAGAGACCTGGAGAGGAACTTTTTACAAGGGCATGTAGTGACAAGACAGGGGGGAATGGCTTTAAACTGAAAGTGGGTAGATTTATATTACATACTAGGAAGAAATTCTTTACTGTGAGGGTGCTGAGTCACTGGCACAGGCTGCCTAGAGAAGCTGTGGATGCCCCATCACCAGGAGTGTTCAAGCCCAGGTTGGATGGGGCTTTGAGCAAGCTAATCTCATAAAGGTGCCCCTGCCCACAGCAGGGGAGTTGGAACTAGATGCTCTCTAAGGTCCTTTCCATTCTATGACACTTCTTGGACTCAGTCACGTGCAACAGGAAATTGTAATTATATTGAATTGAACATTTGCATACAATATGCATCTGTATTTCAGCTAACAGTTTAAACTGCAAGAATGTTTCTGTTCATTTAATTATTGGTACAATAACATCAGTATTTTCATTCTGCTTCTGAGAATAGAAAGGATAAACCACTTGTTAAAACAATGGGCCCCGTGTAAAGAGACCTGCTTCTAAATTGAATGCTAGAATTCCTTTGTAATGAAGAATAANAACAGTCACATGCAACAGGAAATTGTAATTATATTGAATTGAACATTTGCATACAATATGCATCTGTATTTCAGCTAACAGTTTAAACTGCAAGAATGTTTCTGTTCATTTAATTATTGGTACAATAACATCAGTATTTTCATTCTGCTTCTGAGAATAGAAAGGATAAACCACTTGTTAAAACAATGGGCCCCGTGTAAAGAGACCTGCTTCTAAATTGAATGCTAGAATTCCTTTGTAATGAAGAATAATTCATTTAATCGGTGTGTCTCTCAGTTTCTTAATGTGAAAAATGGATTTTATAATACCTCCTGATCTATAAGGTTGTTGAGACACTCAGTAAATTCTGTTTGAATAGTGTGGTGCAATCCCAAGTGGAATGCTCAAGTACAAGGTATTATGGTGAAGAGAAAAGGGCTGTGTGCCAGCCCTAAACTGGTGTCACCCTAAACTTACTTGTCACATCCCTCACACAAAATGCTATTTTAATTATACATATACCAGAGTGTGTGAATGTAATGTACAGTACTGAAACCCTTTAGAACTGCACCTACCAGAACTGGGTGAATTTATTTCTGTAATGCTTGTTTTTCTATTTCTGATTGCTACTTACTTGTAATTGTTTCATTATCTTCATTTAAACGAAAAAGTTCAGGAAAAAGATCATTTCATACCTTTTCTAGTTGCTCAGTAATGTTCCACAGAGTATTCTGGGTGTCATATAACTTGGGAATGATAGAGAGCAGAATCGGTTGGGGTTTTTCTCTGGTGAGCATTTGAGCTTGAAAAATTTTGATATTTGAATATGAAGAAACACGTGTTTTCAGAACACACCACTAGAATACCTGGCCATATTTAAAAGTTATTTTTTTGAGGAAAGAAAGGGAAATATTTCAAATTATTTTTTCATATCACCATCATCATATTTATTGATCCTGTAGAGTTAGTCCTTTCACTATGAAATTATGGAGTAAAAAATAGTATAAAATGCAGTACAGACTTTATTTTAGACATGTCCAGAAACACTGGAAACTTACCCTATTTAGTGGGTATTGATTTATTTCACTGTGTTTTGCAACTGTGGCTTCTTTAAAAATGAAATCACCATTCACTCCTACTTCTGTGCATTCAAAAAGAGGTTGTCACAGTAATTGTGTGCCACTTCAGCTGTGGGGCTCTGTCTGTGGAAGTGCAGCCACTCTGCCAAGGCCCCTGTGCTGCCTGTCAGCAGGGCACTACTCATGGAATAAACTCATGGCTCTGCTATGCAGGCCCTCAGCTCCAGATTGCTTCAACGGGGGTGAAGTGTGTTGTTCTTGTCCTACAGAACTTCTTCCTGTCCTACTTGATATTAGAGGTCTTCCTGTGCCATGAACAGGTCTAGAGATGCTGCCATATGAGAAGACCTCTTTCCTAGGCAGTGGGGTAGAATTACAGCACTACCTTTGCCCTTTTGCATTGGGCATCCCCATCCTGCAAAAGAATAAACGGAGTCTGTTGTGGTCCATGTTTTTTCCCAGCTCACAGGGATTTCCAGCTGATGATCCTACTAACAGAGAACTAAGCCCTTCTGCAAAACCCCTGAAAACTGAGGCAGTGGAAAGAGAGCATCAAGAACATTTCTCGGTACAGATAAAGAGTGAGGATGACACAAGGGCAATCTCAGGAGAGATTCATTTAGAGCAGCTGGCTTTCAGGGACCATGACTGAGGCCTGTATATGTTAACTTCTCTGTATAGTTAATTATAACTGCATTATTTCTCATTATTTTTTGTTTCTTTCAGATTCCATTGATGAAAGATCCTGGTTGGATTCGAAATGTCTGGACTCGCAATCTAAATGTAGGGATTTAATTGTTCATTTGCTTTTTTAACTCCAGTGCCATAGAGCAGCCATAGCTTGAAGGCTGGTGGGTGTTTGGTAAAGCAGGATCAGGCAGTGGTTAACTCTTGCCCACTTCTGGTACCCAGTGCAGCATGTCCAAGTGTCACCCTTCGGACACTGTGCCACTATATGTCCCCTGTGGTATTCCTGGGAAAGTTTGGGTGGCTCTGGTGGCACTCATGTTGGCTGGCACTAGCAGGATAAGGATGGAAACAGCACAATAATTTGGAAATTTGACACCTGACCTGGGCAATAAGCACAGACTGAGCATCCCTGCTGTGGGTCTCCTGGAAGGCAGAGAGCACAATTGTGAGGTGGCAGTCTTGGGACACAGCCATGGATTGAGAGAAGAACCACTCAGGGGAAGAAATTAGAGAGGGAGAACAGCATTTCCCATCCCAGACACAGAACTACCACTGCTGGATGATTGGTGGAGGAGGGAAAAGAGCCAGATTCTGGGATCAGCCTGATGATTTTCTAAGTGACTTTGGATAGTATGCCTCAGCGACCTACTCTTATAGTGATGATGGGGCAGAGTATTTAGAGGCTGATGTGTTTGAAATCCTATGTAGGGCCATGACATTTCTACCCAGCAAAAGCAGGCCCATGCAATCACATCCGCTGAGCTGAGCTCCTGGATTCACTGCACAGCTCTGTGTAGGTTTCACAGGAGATGTATTAGCCTGGGTGGAGTATAATCTTAGCATAGCTGTACATGAGTTTGTTATTACATTGGTTGGTTCCAGACAACCTACACAGTGCAGTGTAGGGCATATTCTATGATTTACCAAGGAATCTTCCTGATCCAGCAGCTTGAGGAGACTTGCATGTAGTTCCTCAGTGTGTTAGCTGGTTGGTAGAGCCTGGCATCTTCTCAATTTGAGTCAGGCAGATGTAGGTAGGTATGTCAGTTTCTACAAACTGAGGATCTAACCTTCATGAAGAGTTTGATATTAGCAATGTCATGTAAACTGGACAGGTAAAAAAGTCAAACAGGCAGTCTGAATTGAGGGTGAGGTTGCTTGCTGTTGGCAGGGCTTGGTTTTGGACATCCAATTCAGTAGCTGAGCTTTGCAGACTGAAAGGTACCTGAAAATTCAAAATTCCAGTAAAATAAACAGGGAAGACACTCCAGTTAAAAAAGGACATCACAAAACCTGAAAATTAAACACATGTATAGCAATACTACAGATGTGATCTTTTCATTCCAAACTTTGGGAACATTCAGATCTGCATCCAGGTGAGATTCTGAACTATACAAGAATATCACCTGGGTAATCAAAACATGCCATGTGAACTTGTACTGTAACTTTGAAAGAACTGAGGATAATGCATTCTGCCAGTAAGACAATGCTGTAAGAAGAATTAGGTTATGTTTTATTTGGGAAAAAGTCTGAATTCTTTTTTTATGTATCAGTACTACGTTATTTGTCCTACATTTCTCATAATCTAGTACAAAAAATACACACAGAGGAGGAAGAGGAAGAATTTTGTAATGTGGATGTGCTATATTTAAAATGTGCTGCACAGAAAGAAGATCATGGGAAGTTAGCAAACCTCTAACAATAAAAAAATCTCAAAGGTGCTGCAGAAAAAAGACCTGTTTGCACTAAGCTGGACCTATGTCTGCACAGAGAAGATAGCAGTATGAAATAGAAAGTGAGAAAACCACATCAAACTGAATCTGCCACAGGAAGCAGAATGACACAGAACAAATTACATCCGACCTGGACAAGGTAGACAAGCAATAAGTATGATCTCAACCCCATGCAAGCAACATGAAAAACATGCAGGGTAAATGAACTGGGCTGTCACCTAGGGCTGCAGGGGAGGGACATCTGATATCACCAGGCTGACTGCACAGGGAAGCTTTTTTGTTTGTGCACAAATTGCAGTGTGGGGGTGGGAATGGGGAAATCAGTGTCTGAAGAGTTCAGATCAGAAGCAGACATGTACCTTGACATGACTCTGAACTACCTGTGGGTATGACTTTGTTTTTTATTCTATTAAATAGAATTATTTTCTGACCAATCCTCTGTCTTTTCTTGTACCATGGCAGAGCTTGATACAAAACACTGCTTGCCTAGTTTCTTCCTAGTCTTGCTGTTTAAAAAAATAAATCTTCACCTGTGTGAAACAATGAGCAAGAGCCTTTGCTTGTATAATATAGAGTTCACTGGCTTGAATAGGATTATGTTGCTTTGTGTGAGCTGAGTATCAGGCCTGATACTTTCAGACCCTAAACTCACTGGGATGGGAATTCTCTTTGTGCATGAGACACTGAGCACAATGTCACTGATGTGCAAGTAATAGTAAAACAGGCTTATGTTGCTTTTGTGGGCAGAAGCTGCTAGGCTTGAGAGACTCTGAATAGTATGTAGATTTGTCTGAAGTAAACAAACTGTACAGTCAACTGGAATGAAGGTAGTAGGAATGAGGCAAAGTCTCTGATGAATTCTCATATTTGCATAACAGAATATGGGAAGCATACAGGCAGCCAGGACAAAGGCTTCCTGTCCCAGAACATTCTGGACCTAATTAAATGTATTTCACTAATTTCACCAAAGCAAGTGATTTCCATAGATTTACACAAAATGTTTATTTTAAGACACACCTCTGTCACATTTATGGAACAACGATGAATAATTTTCACTGTGTGCTAATTCTTGAACGCAGTTATTTTCTTGGAATAACTCTGAAATATAATGTTTAAAAAGAATTCTTATATGTATGTGCAAGACTTTTTCAAACTGTGAACAGGAATACATGGGGACAGAATTGACTCTCACTGACGTTATACAAGGGCAGGATTTAGAAAGCTAAATGTAGAGCAGGCAGGATTGATAATACATTCACTTACAGTATGTTAATACTGGACTAACTAAAATATTGTCATCTTTCTCAGTTCAGTACTGAAGTATGTTTCCTTATAATGGATCATTATCTGCTGAGAACCATTCAGATACATCCTACTTTCTGACCAGTTTACATAGACATAATAAACCCCTTTTAAGACAGGTGTTTAACTTGAAAAAACTTTTGTGCATTTTAGATTTCAAGACTTCTTTATACTGAAATTTTTATTACAGTAAATTTCTTATTTTTGCACAGCTTTCATCACAACATCAAAAATGAAAAAAAAAAAAGAGAGAAATACATTCTTCAAACCACAAACTGTAGTTCTTCCATTGGCTGAAATACCCTTTGTGACAGCAAATCTTAATTTAGTTTTCCAAATAATTTTTTTTAGACTGATTGAGATGAAATGCTGTTTAATTTTGGTTTTAAAATAACATTCACTACTATGTTCAGGGATTGTAGTGCTCTAACACTTCTGGAGACACTACACTAATTTTGACACCGAGCATATTTTGATGGAAGGATTTACGCTGAGTTACCAGGGACAGTTCTGCCACCCACAGAAATTTGAACATGAAACTGACATAAAATAAAACACCATTTTCATGATTCTGCAAAGTCAATCACATCTATTAGCTATGTTAGTACTCCAGATATAGAAATCATAAAAATTAAGCCAATTCCTCAAATAGTATCACATATATATGCATGTTCTTACGGAAGATGTAATGAATGATAGCAGGTACAAAATGAAAATAAATTATAATGTTCCTGCTTTAATACAGCTGACTTAGAGGTTTCAGTGAGAGTTTTATACAAGTCCTCAATCTAAACCAGGAGAATGAACAGTTTAGATAAGAGAACAACTGCATTAAACAACCTTATTTACTGATTAACTGCCCAGGCTTGATGCAAATAATTAAAGAGAATTTATTGTCCTGTGATTGCATGTGCAGGATTCAGTTGTGTGCCTCAGCTTGTTCCTAGGATTTCCACACAATCTTGATTATTAACTTTATCTATAACATTAATTTTTTTAAAGAATGAAACAGCCCACAACAATAAGATTGTCAGCTTTGACAGGAAGCAAAACTGAAGAGATAATTTGCTTAATCAAAATACACTTTTAAACATGGTCATTGTTCAACACAGCTCAAATTTTGCCTGAAAAAAATTTATCACAGGTATTCAAAGGTTGATTGTACTTTAAATTCAGAACGAGCACAGTCCTTAGCATAAACTGTAATCACTAAAATCCCCAATAATGGAATTACAAGGAAAATGCTTCTAAGACAGATTATCCCAAAGCAGTGTCTCACCTCTCCCCCTGAATCACCCGATACCGAATCTAGAGGGTAAAGATCAGGAAGATCTGAAATCCGTGCTGCCACATTAAGGTGTCTTCACAGCTCAACACACAGGAAGGAAGGGGAAGACAGTGTGGAAAGACCTTAGGGCCAGAGCTGGTGAACAGACCTGCACCTTGTGCTTACCTTGCTCTTACAGAAAGCCCTGTGGGGGGAAAGTGGGAGCCCTTCAGGCAGAGGCACCTGCTGCACAGGCTGAAGTGGGAAAAGTACCCTTCTAAATGTTGCACATAGCTATTTAAAAAAAAAAAATGTTCTAACTTGGTTACACTCTAGCACTTCAAACATTCAAGAAAAGTGAATATTAGTCACAGAGGGAAAAAACCCCAAAAAATGGTAGTAATGGGTTGCATGATCTCACTTTCTGTCAGCAACAGTCACAGAGATGCAGCTGAAGAGGGGAACTTTCGGGCAATGCCTGCGGAGGTCTTCCCCATCAGCTCACTGGTGAGGGACACAGCAGCCAGGGTCTGCCTATCCTCCAACAGCCTGCTCACAATCCTCCCCCTGCCTCTTTCTCGAGGGGAGATTAAAAGCTTTTCCATGCAGTTTTTATGACAGCTGGAACTAATGACAGTACGTTAGATAGTACAGAATTACTTAATTTCAAAACCAAGGAAACCTGCTTCTTGTAACGACAATCCAGGGACAGTGTCCCTTCACTCACCAGGAGCAACACACACCACAACACCTTCTGTACCCTGGACTACACGGAAATGAAGAATTTTTCTGTCATGGCAAGAAGCACTAGATATTGCTACTTTAACCGTAAAACTAATTTTCAGTACTTGACTTTCGCATTGGAGTTATACAGTGAACTTCAAGCTGAGTTATATTAGCACTTAATCCTTAGTACCCCGGAAGAAAAAGCTTTATACAAAATATCTCTTTGTCTACTCATTATCATGGCTGTAGCTGTTACACCTTTGCTAGTTAGGTTTGCATAGGAAGGTGGTAACAAAACAGTGAGCTAATCAAAGTGTGTTCCTTTACAATCCCTGAGCAATAACTTTCAGAACCTTTTTGCAAGGATAATTTCATATTGGTAGGCAGTCTGATGTAGAAAGTGCAGACATGAGGCTCAGAGAAAATCAACACGTTTCTCAACAGAAAGAATTAGTTTCCAAATATGTTTTTCCTCTTCAGGATTAAGATTGCCACTTTAGTTCACAAGATTTGCAGGAACAGTAAAGATTATACCCTGGGAAGCAGACCAGCTTTGTTTGAAGTTCTCAAAGTATGTTTTGTACTATTTTGTTCTAAACAAATAATACTGATAGTTTTGATTTGCTGTGCTTTGAAAACAGTATTCTGGGCAAAAGTTTGCTGGTCATGCATAGAAGTACTGGACTTACGAAAAGCTAGCTTTTGGACTGGAAAGCATTTCTATCCACAACAGAATGGAAGGCATTTCCATGGAGTTGTGTATGAGCTCTCATTTCTTGTATGTGTGTGCACTTAGACATCAGTATGTATTTTGCCTGAGCAGAGTACAGGTCTGTGTTTGAAAAAGCATTTGCAGGAATTGTGGTCTTTGGCTGAAGAAAGAACACATTGATGATTTCAGTGTTATATCCTTAATCTCATACACCATGATTGTTTTGCTTTATCATGTCTCAAGTTTTTCTAATCTTTTTAAGATTATATTTAGGGAGCTCAGCCTTGGCTGTTTAAAGATTTGGAGCTAAATTGCTTTCTGATGAGATTGGACTGGTACAACTGTACATTCAGAAGGGTTGATACATCTAGTCTCTCTTGTTCCTAATTTAAATATTCCTACTCTTTTGCTTTGATGATGTTTAGATCATAGGAGTCAATAGAAGCCTCTGTTTCTCAGTAGCCACATATTTTGTAGCAGAGAAATGAGTTTTGACTGGGGAAAGAGCTGCCAGGATATAAAGGAAGCACTGAGGTTTTCATGGTTTTTCATGGCGGGATGTAGAGCTAGAGAAAAAAAAAAGGCTCTTTTGAGAATTTTCATCCTCAAGATTTGTTACATTCTGAGAAGGAAAAAAACCCCAAAATTTGTCTGGTGCTTCATTGGCTACAGATACCCTTTTTGGGGCTGTATTTTCAGTGAGGGGAAGAAAAGGGTGTACCTGTCACAAACCCAAGTCCAAAAGTAAATGTTTCAAAACCAAGTTCTGTTATGAAATGCAAGCCCTTATGGCATGAGAGCTGTTATCATTACAGATGAGCATTTTGGTACATGAGCAGTGCCTTCTGCTCTGCTTCTAATTCCAGATGCAACAGTTCCTGGAAAATTACAATCCCACATTTGATCATTTGACAAAATAATCTTCTCGGTTTTGCTTTCCACTGGTCACTCCCCTGCCTCATTGCTGCCTTACACTTTATGATACTTCTGATGACATCACGGTCCTCCTGAGGATGACATCATCATCTTTCCCCTTAACACAGAGGTCAATGAAGAAAGATAAGAAATTATGTCAGAATGTGTATTGACTGTGACTGTCAGCAAATTATTATAATACTAGGGAACTGTGATTATATGGAAAACAAAATCCAAAAGCTAAAGTTGGCAAGTACAAGATGTTCAGGGGGACAGACCTGATGGCTGTTGCGGGCCAGAAGCATCTGCCTAAATGTGACAGACTGAACACACTGCCGAAAGGGAGATGGGTTTACATGAATAGTCTGTTCTGTACATATTCATGTAGGACAAGGACTGCATTATTTCTCTTTTCAAAGAAAGTTGTTTACTACTCAGATATTCAAGCACCTAATACTGAAACAGCCAGAACAGTCGACCCCAGGAACAGAGACAAAGCAAACCCAGCAGGACAGTCAAAACTGGCAACAAGTTCAAAGGGGTCCAAATGTTTTAGAAATCTCTGCAACTAACTAACATGTGATTATACTTTTAAAAAATGTTCTCAAATCAATCAAGTACTAAAAGGCAGATTAAATGCCAGTATTTAAGGAAGTACTGGATAATTGGACTTGAAGGGAAAAGAAGAGAAAAAGGAAGGGGAGGGAAAAAAGTGGACCAGACAGAGACTTCAGTAGATTATCACAGGTAACTATAGTACTATATAAAAATATCTACTTATGTTAGGATAACAAGTCCTTTGTTAGGACTGTGGAACATTGAATTAGATAATTCCATAGTCAGAGTCAAACTGGTTTTTGATGTTTACACTGGAATAAAACTAGATCAACTCTTAATTTACATTGCCTGAGCTACTCCATTGCTAGTACAAAGAATGTCTCCACCAGACTCCAGAGCCATCTTTGCTTATGAGTTCATTATAAATTAAAAGCTAAGAGCTCAACTATTTCATTTACTGAATTTCTACCTGCAGAGTGGGCACGCATTGACAACTGCAGTCATTCATGACCCAAATACTGTGTGCCTGAACATCAGTTCCACTTTTAGTCGGGGAAAAGCCAGATATTACTGCTAATGCACAATGGCTTGAGTGGTTAATTTGCTCACTGGCAGCATACTAGCTAGGAAAATCTAGTGTCCAAAATTAGAATGGAAGGCCTTTTCCCCCCTGTGTGGAGTTACGCAATGTCCTCTAGGAAGATGTTCTTGGGTTTTATTAAACTCTTCTGTGCTTGTAGACTTGTTTTAAACTGAATTTTATTAATTTACAGAAGACTACATAGCTCAACTTTCTTCTTACTTGTATTTTCATAGTAACGGTGTGCCCAGATCATAGGTTAGAACTCCACTGTGCCAGAACTGTACAAACACAGAGTGAATACATAACCTATATGCTCTTTGGGACAGGAATCAAGAGTTAGGTAATAGTGGATGAATATAAATTGTCCACTAAAGGAATGGAAAGAAAATCTCCATGAACAAGTCTTTAAAAAAATGTTGGACAGTTTTAGATCAAACTTTGAGAAACAAACGTATTGACTAATACAGTGCCTCCAGAAAGAAACCTGTCAAGGGGGAAAAGTTACAGGAAGAAAATAGTAATAGTTCAGAACTTCATCATTCCTGAGTGTGTTTTGAAAATGACACCATCAGGGACTTTCCTCTTGCAATGGCAGAGCATGCCTCGTGACCTGCTCCCTCTGCCAACTAGTCTGTGGGTTACTCCAGATAATTTTTTAGGAACCACCCCTGAACATGCTATCCTCCAAACTCTGCATTGGGCTGAGTCAAAACAACAGCCATGACCATGCTAAGGCTTGGGTGACATCAAAGATTATGTATTAGTGGTTGGTCCTGTAGGTAGATGTAACTGGGGAGAACAGTTATTAGCTAAAGTGCAGCACAAGTAAGGATTTCAGAATCATTTGGCAGAGATTGCTCCAGGGAAGTAATCTGAGGAACACTGCTGTGTAACACTAGTTACATCATCAGTAAAAGCAGAGTGAAAAAGCAGAGAAGGATGAAGTTAGTCCCCTGTTGTTAACTGAAGCTCACTCTTGCTGTGCAAGCATTTGGCACTTCCCACAGCCTCTTGTGTCTGTCATGGCTGTGTTTAGTCTGCTCTGTAGGAAGAGATAGCATGACCTTGCAGATGGAACCATTAAAAATGTAGAGCATTATTCCATAGGTTATTTTACATCAAGCAGCATATGGTTGGACATGATAAGTAACTAAACACAATATATTACTTCCACAACTGAGTCTGTAGCTTCAGGATTTCTGAAAGAAGCATGGAAAGGTGGGTGTTGCAGAGACTGTGGAAAGACAGTGGTTATGATGACATTTTGGTTTTAGTATAGTAGCAAAAGACCATAGATCAAACATGAATGATGATGGCTGGAGGTTACCACCCTTTCAGAGGGAACACAATATGGGATCATATGCCACACAAACATGGCAGGCACTGGTCAGGATCCACAGACAACACAGGCAGAGCTCCTTGTATTAGGATCACGGATAGGATTATTTACCAGAATTTCTCATTGCCTACTGACTGCCCACAGACATGGGATTAGATATGATATGCCTGGGAAATGAAACTGCAGGCATTTCTGGGCTCAGTTGTGTATTATTTTCTCTTTGGGACTAACCATACACCCTTGTTTGCTGTGCCTGGGCAGAAACTGTCTTCACTGACTTTTCTGTTCTAAAATTGATGGGGACTCATTAGTGTGGTTGTGTGAGCGGGAATGGAGCAGAAGAAGAGGCAGGCATTGGAGTCTGTGAGTGTGCAGCAGGTCTCAGTGACTCCACTGTAGGTGTGAGCTGTACAAAGACTGGCCAACATGGAGACAGAGCTAACAGAGCTACGGGAGGACGATCTGTCACAGAAAAACACTTCGAGGGTTTACGACTGGGTGATGACCTAGAGAACAGTGCACTGATATTGTTTTACAGTGTAACGGGAAAGCTGCAGAAAACGGAAGGGTTAAGCATTAACTACTTGACAAGGAATGTTTCCCGGGCTTCAACTGCATGTACATTTTGGGGAGTAGAATGCTCGAAATACAGCTCTCAAGAACTTGCTTTCAGTCTTAAAGTTAGCAGGGTCATTCAACTAATGAACTTTGAACCCTTTTTTTGTTATGTTCTTTGTTCCCTTTCTTCTTCCCCCGTGTTACTCTGTTTCCTTCTCGTTTGTCTTGCTCGCAGCACCGCCCGTTCCTGCCTTCTGCAAACAGACCGCGGAAAGCCTGCAGGATTCCTTCATCACTTCATTTTTAACACGCACATCCTCTTCCCGATTTAGCTGTGCAGAAGGAGGTTACAATGTGGCTTTAAATGGAAGGGAACCACTTTCTGGTGGCAAAACTTTATTTAATCGCGTTTATTTGCAGCGACAGAGGCGCGGAGAGGCGATGGCGGCGAGCGCTGGCCTTGGGCAGCCTAAGCTTCCAGCCACGGCTCTCACGGACCTGCCTCGGGTCAGCCTGGGCTCAGCGCCTGCTTTATCCGCCCGAGGGCTTTTCCCATCCGCAAACCCGGGGATCACATCACCCCATCCCGCCCCATCCCTCCGCTCCGCCCCCGGTCCCTCCCCCGGGGTGGCACCGCCGGGCCCGGAGCATCCCCCCGGCCGCGGCGGGCACTGGGGCGGCGGCGAGCGGGGCCTGCGGGAGCCGGGCCGGGGCTCAGGTGGGTGCCGGGGCTCAGGTGGGTCTGGGGAGGCCCTTCCCTCNGGCCGGGCAGCGCTTTGTGCGGGGTGCGGGAAGATCTGACGGCCCCCAGGTTTCCCCTGGTGTTGGGTTTGGGGTCCGCGGCCCCGCCGAGCCGCTGGAGGCCCCTGCCCTTCTGTGCGCTGCTTCTGCTTCCCCCGTGAAGGCGGGGATTGTGTTTTGCCTCCCTTTGGCTGCAGCTGCTGATGCAAATCTCTGCATTAGTGCCACTGCTCCACTAATACTTTCCCTGAGCTGGAATAATGAAAGCAGTAACAGGACAGAGGGATTTAATGGCATAGCAGAGCCTAGCTGGCAGCAGTGCAATGCCTATATATAAAAGTAAACTTTCAGATATTTTGTATTTCTTTAATGTGACACCCCTCTCCCCTTCTTTTTCTTCCCCTTCCCCACCCACCCCTGGCCAAACAGTTGTTACTGACTCTGTTGATTATCTCCTCTACCTTTAAGGAGCAAAACTAACACCAAAGGTATTTTGTGAAGAGAGGGGAGGAGACAAAACACTGCAATGTTTTTGTTATGCCTGCCAAAACCAGAAACTGTGTAGAGACCATCACAGCACTGATGTTGCAGACTATCTAGCAGATCGTTTTTCTTTTCACATGTAAAGTCATCAGGCTTAATAGATCTACTGACCTTTAATTTGGTGCGTTGTCTGGAGAGTGTTTTGGAGTGGTTTATTTTCTAGATAGCTTTATCTGTATCTCTGCTGTGTTAGGAAAGAGATACTGACAAATGCTTAGTGTACATACATAACATTGTGCTGTCATCAGTGCATTGTTAGAAGTCAGATGGAGGAACTCTTGTTACAGTAAAATGAGCCTACTTCCATGAAGGGAAGTGGAGAAAAGTGGGGAGGCAGTGAAGATTAGATGGGAAACACTTAACATAATTATGTTATAATTTTAGGCATAAAGCCATGAAAATAGCTAAAATATCTTCCAGTGCTTTTAGATACTTCCTGCTTTTCTGATAGCCCCAAACTCAGATAGCCTCTGAGAATATCTGCTTATGTTATGCAGCAGGGCCTGTTTATAAGGAGTTGGGCATGTTTTAGTCTTTCACCATTTTCTGTACCTGAGGATGTGCAGGTGCACACATTTGTTTATCTGTGAACACACATGTAGATGAAATACAGTAACAGTTTACTTTAAGCTCTAAAAATGTGGGAAGTATAAAGTTAGAGCCTAACAAACAGGTTTATTTTCCAATCCTGATGAAAGAAAGGATGCCAAGTCACATGAGTTGTCAGTATGGAGTAGAGCTACTGCTGTTTTTCCGCTCTGATTTATGTTCCCTCTCTGACATCAGAACAGTAGCACAGGGCAGCAAAGTACATGACCGACCATATATCCTCCAGCTATTTCAAAAGTCCTTGGTTTCAGGCATCAGTTTGTACTTTTCAATTTGTTGTTAAGTTTGCACCTGTTTATGCAGAGTCAGTCCAAAGGGGTCTCAGTCCTTCTGTATGTTCCCTCAAAATGTCTCCGTGAGGAGGGAACTATTGTACAGTTGGGAAGCTGAGGCACAGAGAGATCAAGGGAAATGTGGAAGGTCTCCCAGGAAACCTCAGGGAAAGGAGGAGACAAGTCTTGAGGTATGATTTCAGGAGTGCCTGACGTCTATATGGGTGTCCCTTGTAGTATGCACCACTGACTCTTAGTTTCTCTCTTTAGCTGGTAGTAGCAATGGTATGAGTATGTGCTGAGTCAGATTGTCCTGTTGATCCAACTTTATTTTTTATTTAAAATTATAAAATATGAAATTTAAAATATAAAATTAAAATATTTATTTTAAAGCTGGTTTTAGTGTTGTTAGTTTTCAGTGCTGACACAAGGGCAACATTTATGAGGGTGGGGAATGTGTGGTTGAGAGGTTAGTGTGGAGACTGTGGTTGTACATTTCAACTGGCTGTGAAATAATTCTGCTGGACTCTTGGATACCAGTCCAGTACCCTCACTGTGGGGCTATGGGCCAGTCCTCCCATGATTTGAAAAAGAGGATTCATTACAGACAAGTTTGGAGTCTTCGGTTTGAATTTTTATTTCAACTCCTCTAAAGAAAATAATCTTCCCTTTACAGAGATTTTGTGAAGTATTGCACCAAGTAAAGTTACAACTGTTTGAAATATAGTGCAGTATCGGAACCAAATGAACAGTCATCTCAAAGGCAAAGTCCATGTGTCTGAGTGAGTGTGAGTGGGTGGGTTCTTGGAGGAACCAGCAGCTTGGAAGATAAGTTTGACATTTGACCCATTTGACTTTCTGGCTGTTTTAAGAAGTCAAAATTTTTGGCACTGGCCTTTGCTAACTTGTAATAGAAGTCAAATAGTTCCTAACAGCATAATCCCAATCCTAAAATATTTTTGGATATTTGACTGGCAGGTATCACAGTGCTTTTACTCTGGTATAGAGCTAGCCACTTGATGAATTTTGCTTTCTGATATGGGACGCACAAGGGAACTGCACCTGTGTCCCAACTGACCAGGCTTATTGTTAAATCACCTGCAGGAATGTGGTCTGTCTCGTGCAGCTGTGACTATGGGGAAATCTGGAACAAATGTACTTATAATTGGACCAGGACGGAGTTTGCACTCCTATTTACAGAACAACCAGAGTCACGCTGTTCAGCAGAGTGCTCTGGAGTTCTCCCTCAGCTTCTTGCCCAAATCAGGATTATGGCTGCTTATGGCTCCCTTTCGGGTCCTGTGTCCAGGTTTCCTTTCCCAGGAAAAAGGAATGTGCAAGGAGAGTTCTTGTCTATGTCTCACTCGGATGAGCTTGGCATGCTGCGGTTGAGATATAACCACAGTGGCAGACCCTGCTTAAAACCAGTGGCAGTTACACACCCTCTGAGATACATGCCTTAATAACTTGCTGAAAACTATGTGGAAATCTCAGCCCTAAACTGAGATCTCCCAAAGTCCATGTCTACATGGCTCCTCTAGAGAAAGTAAATCCAGACTCTGATTTTGCTCTGAGAAATGCACAACTTTGGTGTTCTGTTTGGGAATTTACTCAAAAAAGTACGATGGGAATTCATGGCAGTGACCTTTGGTGTGATTGGTGTAGGAACTAACAAATAGTTAAGAAAAAGGCTTTTAGAAGTTCCTAATGATTTTCAGTTTCCAACTTAAAATGATTTAAAGTATTAAGAGATTTTTAATGTGACAATCACACAACATTAGTGACTGTACAGTGTGTTGATTGCTTACTGATAACCAAAAGCACCTCGTTTATAAATAATAGAATGATAATTATTATGTGCTTTTGTGTTTAACAGGCCACTGTTGCTGTGTGTGTGTGTGGTACAGACATGAAGGGTTAAGCTTAATTTTAGAAACATCATCTAGGGAATCTTCGTCTGAAATATTTCCTTATCTCCCCAACATTTTTATCATAAATCCGTTTAAAACATAACCTCTGAAACTGTTTTCAATATGGCGAAGACTTCAATCAATAGTAAAATTCCATTAATTGCAGTAGACGGAGTTAGTGTTCAGTACTGAATTACTTCGCAGTAAAGAAACTAAATGTTTCATATGCAGTAAAAGAATGGCAGTAAACACTGACTTTGAATATTGCCATTCCTTTTTTTTGTTTTGTTTTGTAAATGTGGAATTATTCTCTCAAAGGGACCACAATCTGATTACCAAACATAGTCTAGTCTCTCTCAAGCTTTCCATCTTCTGAACAGAATCCAGGGGCAGATCTGGTCACTAAAATTGTCACAGTTTCAGTGTCAACAGCAGAGCTGTAGTGATATATTTTAATTGAACACCGGTCCATCAATTTTTGTTTCTCGTTCATCATTTCACAAATTGTATGGAAGTTCTTAGGAGAAAAGTTAATTTGTTTTGTGCTTATGCCCACTATGTCAGTGGTGGACCAGGGTCTCATCACCACATCAGGTATTAAGAACGTAATGTGTGTGTATGTGTTGTTTTTCTTTGTGCTAACCATTTGGTTTGTGCTATGTTTACCATTGCTGAGAATTTTTCTCTTCTGGCCTACAAAGCCAGTGCACCATCATAACTGTAGGACCTGAGAAAAGGGGCAGAAAGGAACCGAAATGTTACATCCCTGCTAGTGAACGAAACGGTGCCAAAGCCTGTTCTCGGTGGCCAGGCCAACGTACCACCATCTGCTCACATCTTTCCTATAAAGCTCTCTTAACCTCCAAGGGAAGGTGACTACTTCTAAACTGGCCATGGGAGTAGTCCCCAGTCCATCTTATCTCATTAACTGTTCCTGGGAGTTGTTCTGTGAGCATTGTTGGCCTGTGCCTAAAAGGTACCAGAAGCAGATTTTGAAATTTGAATAGATTCAGTACAGATGTCCAGATTGTAATGGTTAGGTCTGTGAAGGTATATGGATACTACCTCGGACACAGGCACAGCAGCAACGTTTTCCCCAAAGATTACAGTTGCCTGTTTCTAAACCAGTCCCAGCAGATGTTTGCTCTTCTCAAAATTTTCTGTGTTTGAAATTTCGTATCTTTCAGAGGAAGTGTGCTCCAGTTTTTAGTTAACTTTACAGCGTGCTACCTAAATCAACTGTCTGACTTTAGAGCATGTTGAGTAGCACGTGCATCTCTTATTAATTGGATGTGTGTGGATATCTAATCTGTTTTTCATTATGTTGTGGCACTTGAGGAGACACTAGATATTGGAAAAGGAAAAAAGGCATTTAGTTCCTATAACTTTAAGTCTTTTATTTTGCAGAATGCAGTAAAGAAAGATGAAAAGGTTTGTGAAAGAGTTAAGCTGTAAAAAAAACCCTAAACAACCAAAACTGGACCACAAAGGGCACAATTACTTGCTTTTTCAGTGGAATTAGGACTTAGTCAAGTGTACCTGTATGAAAGAAGGGGATTACCTAGATGACAATGCATTTGGTCTTACTGTGGCATCCAGTAGAGCAGGACTTTAAAGAATTAACTTTGCTAGGTCAATCTTTTCTAAGTGAATAAATCAGTTAAGTAATAAGGGAGATCACCTAGCTATTTATTTTTGACTTATTTTTCCACATTATGATAAATTCTGAAATAATGACTGCTGTCTTAAGCAATCAGAAGAGTTGGAAGTTTTCTAAGCCTTCTGGCAGATGATGCTGGTTAAATTTACATTAAAATTATACTTTTAATTTTATAATAGATGCATAATTTAGAGCTGTGAAATGTCTTCTGGCAAAGAACTAAACTCAAGCCATTTGAAAATCCTGACAGAAGCAGGACAGACTGTTCTCTCTTGCTGCAAGCCTAGATCAAAAGGATTCTGAATTTTCCTACCATGGAAAAAAATAATTCTGTGTTATGTCCACTAGCATGGTATGAGAACAAGAGTTTTACTAAACTGAGTGTAATTAAACATGCAGGCACTGTGGGTTTAGCCCATGACATAAGCTAATGTTTATTGCTGAAGTTGCTGCTGCCTGGTCAGTAAGTGAGAAACTTCTTGGAGTGGCCAGAGTGAAGTATTGCTCCAAAACCACATACAGTCTCTCTGGGGTTTGAGGAATGTTGGTTTCCTGGAGTGCTGACATCGTATGGACTGACTTTAGTTTTGGAGTATAAACGTTGAAACCTCAGGCTCCAAACAATCTCAGCTTTGGTTGGCACGCATCAAAGTTAGGATAGAGGTCCTACATCCATCAGTGTCTGATTTCTGAACTCTCCCACATTGTAACTACAGCATTTTTTATTCCTTACATTTGAAATATAAAGACATTTTTGTTGGTTTCTTAGGGAAGTGAGGTTTATGTGATTAGTTTCTCAGTCTGTCTTTTAATTCCACACTTGTCAGCTTCAGCCCAGCTTGAAAGGAGTGCCCATCACCAGCAGTTTGAAAGTGGCAGTTTCCTAAGGGATGGGGGATTTCCACTGTATGGAAGCAAGCTGTACGGTGCCAGTTGGCCTGGCCAGAGCTTGAGTGGCGCCTCACTTCTTTAATTCATGGGTATAAAAATAATCTCTGTGTCCTAAAACAGGGCAGGCAGTGCAGCAAAGGTTTGTTGGGAACAAGAATAGTTGCAAAACTATGATTTTTAGGAACCCTACTGGTGTAACTTGTTAAGAGTATCTGTGAGTCCTCATATTTGGATTGTCTGCTCATAACTCTCACAAACAGTGGGCTGTATATACTGTCCCAGCAGCTCCTTCCATGCCAAGGAAGTTGTGGCTGTTTCACACCTAGAAATTTTGTTACTTTAGCAGACCAAGCATTAACTGGGATGAACTATACAGTGTAATTTTAAGCCATAGTTAAATTTAGTCTTAGCTGAAGGAGAAACATGTTTCTTATTGTGCTTTAGGTTGGAAAAATTCTCAGTAGAAACTGAAATATCTTTTCACAGCAAAGGGATAATTTTAAAAGTTTCCTTACATGGAGGGTCACTTCTGAACTTAAGTCTCTGCCTGTGTGGTGCCAACTTTTTAAAAAGTTTAGATGGTGGACACCAAGGTAATTAGGGGACTAGGAACTTTTGACTTAAAAAAGAGAGGCTGAGAAAGCTAATTTTGTTTATCTTCAGGTTATTTAGTTACTTCTTGAGAGGTATAGAGGAAACAGCTGAGATATTAAGAGGTGCACAGTGATAGGACCAGAGGCAACAGCACAAGTTGCAACAAGGGAAATTCAAATTAGGTTTTGGGAAGAAAATTTTCTCTTTGAGGACAGTCAGACATAGGAACAGGAGTGCAGGAATGCTGGGAAATCTGCATTCTTGAAGACATTGAGAACTCAGCTGGAGCAAGGCTGTTAGCTGTATGGTCCAAGTTGTCCCTCCCTTTGGGCAGACCTCTGGACCAGGTGACCTTCAGAAGTCTGTTCCAACCTGATGTTCTCTGATGCAGCATAGGGTGTGGCCTGAGTTTTACCTGCCATTCCCTATGAAACAGCTTACCACTGGATTTGCATTCAGGAAGGCATGTTTCTAATGTATAATAGGAGCCCAGAAGTGCTAATACCAGTTCAATGCAGGGGAACGGAATATAATTGCCATGAAGTTTTTGTGTGTTGGTTTTTCAGTAGGTGGCACTTTCTAGATGCCTGAATTGAGAGCTGTGCAAGAAAGGCTTCTCCAAACAGTATTTAGGGATTATTCTTCCATTAGTTAATATGTGCCCTGGTTTTGGCTGGAATAGAATTAATTTTTATCCTCCTATGTGGTACAGTTGGGATTTTGGGTGAGAATCATGTTGATAACACAGTGATGGCTTAGGTGTTGCTGAGCAGTGCTTACCCCGTGTCAAAGACTTTTCAGAGATTTATGGCCTGCCAGTGAGAATGCTGGAGGGGTACAAGAAGTTGTGAGAAGACATGGCCAGGACAGCTGATCCCAACTGACCAAAGGGGTATTCCATACCATAGATTGTCATGCCCAGAATATAAATTAGGGGGAAAACTGGTCATGAGCTGCTGCTTGTAAACTGGCTGAGCATCAGTCTGTGAGTGGTGAGCGATTGCATTGTGCATCACTTGTTTTGTATATTGAAATTCTTTTATTGTTACTACTATTATTATTTTCTTTCTTTTCTGTTCCATTAAACTGTCTTCATTTTAACCATAAATTCTTTCACTTTCACTATTCTGATTCTCACCGC